>JACEFZ010027971.1:277500-332500 GCA_014155875.1 Cepaea nemoralis | reverse complement strand
GTCCTGAGTGCAGTGATATCGGTTCTTAACTCAACTCAACTCAACTCAACTAGAACCATTTCTCTTGGTCACTCTCTGCTTCTTTTCCTACTGAACCTATCACATGATGATGCTGATGTTGAATATTCTTTCGGTGTATAACAATAATAACTGCGCAGTAGTAATAATAAATAATACGTAACAAGAAGACGAGGAAGATTAATATTAACGTGACAACAGTCATTAAAAGTCTCTAAACCTTGAGTCATAGTTGCGCTAGATTCGGCAGCGGATTGCGTCGCACTGGTTTCTTACGGAGTATGTGAGCTGGTCGTTCAGAAAGCAATGGCAAACATTATTTGTTTTGCATATCCTTTACAGGACATCGCTGTCAACACCAGCATCTTTCAGCTGTATGTTGATTTCTTGTCAAGATTACGCTCAGTAGTTTGCCATTGCTTTCTGAGCGGCCGGCTCACATACCCCGTAAGTTACCGATGCGATTCGAACCACTGCTGATTCTCATCGTCATCACGTTACCCACGAGAGTATACGAGATTACGGAGAAAAGTCGCTAACCTCTAAGCCACGAAGGTAAAATTTGCCAAGACATCGACAGCAGTTGAAAATGCCGGTGTTGACTGCAATGTCCTGTAAAGAATGTGAAAAACTTGAGTCTCTGAGGTAAAGGGTAAATAACCCACCTAGTGGCGGTAATGTCCGAGTTGTGTCCCCCGACAGAGCTGACTGGATTGGGTTCGGCAAATGAGACCTTAATCCTGGCTTGGATCCCTGTAGTGACAGAGTAGAATCTGTGTGATATTGACATCTATTCCGAGGTGATGATTGGTCTATTCAAATATGAGTATAGAACCATATGGCCAATATCCTTCTAGGCGTGACAAAGGCGCCTTTAATTACACCTAGTGTAAGTGCCTTGTGTTTAACATTTGGTCATGGAAAAGACGAA
The DNA here is from genome assembly GCA_014155875.1 of Cepaea nemoralis. Classification (NCBI taxonomy): domain Eukaryota; kingdom Metazoa; phylum Mollusca; class Gastropoda; order Stylommatophora; family Helicidae; genus Cepaea; species Cepaea nemoralis. Next base: position 331,551 of record JACEFZ010027971.1, on the reverse strand, counting down.
CCGACTATAACACCATCAGCTACATCTTATAGCATATAACTACAGTCTTATCCAAGGCTGGACCAAAAAACCACTGCAAGAGATCCTCCTCATGGAACATCAACCATTCTTTGCTCACGTTGTCAAGGAACATTTCGAGCCAAAATAGGCATCACCGGCCATCTTAGAACTCAAGGCTCCAAACTTTCAACCCCACTGGATGAAATAAATTGTCATCATCATTCTTAATGGACAAACACCATGGCATATAAAATGGACTTAAGTCTTCGTGCTCCAGACAATTATTATTATTATAACTATGTTAAACCATGATTACCTTCCCCCTTAATAATAGAAATAATAATAATAATAAAACCCTAGTATAACAGCCAGTCCCCTTTTGGTAGGCCAGTATATTCCACATAGCTATTAACAAGTGCCACACCAGTTATTACTATTACTGAGTCGTGTAGTATTGATTTTTAATTTCCCCATGCCTTAGTAATGCGTATCTTTTATATTGTTGCTGTTTTCAGTTAGCCATGAATGATGTGTGAATGGCATAATGTGTGAAAGAGAGTGATAAAAGGGCAGAATGTTAGACGGGCCTGCGTGCCCAATTCTTAACCCTTTCAAAATAAAGTTTCGTTGTTGTTGTTGTTGTTGTTGTTGTTGTTGTATCTTCGGAGCTCAGCGTGGCCGAGTGGCTTATCGTGGTCGCGCGGAAACGTCCAGTGCGCTGGCGACGGGGTAGTGGGTTAGTTCTATGCAAGTTGTTTGGATTTTGACACTGACTTCTCGTTCAGAAATCAAGTGATCGTAACGTTCTGCAAATGGCGTGCAATAATATTTTTACTCTGTCATCATCATCATGTGGCCAGTCCGTGGCATAAGTCCTTGGCAGAACGTCCGTGGTAGAACGTCCGTGGCAAAACGTACGTAGCAGAACGTTCGTGGTAGAATGTCCGTGTTAGAACGTCCGTGGTATAAATTCCTTGGCAGAAAGTCTGTGGCAAAACTTTCGTGGCAGAACGTCCGTGGTAGAACGTCCGTGGCAGAACATCCGTGGTAGAACGTCCGTGGCAGAACATCCGTGGTAGAATGTCCGTGTTAGAACGTCCGTGGTATAAATTCCTTGGCAGAAAGTCTGTGGCAAAACTTTCGTGGTAAAACGTTCGTGGTAGAACGTTCGTGGTAGAACGTGCGTGGTAGAACGTCCGTGGCAGAACATCCGTGGTAGAACGTCCGTGGCAGAACATCCGTGGTAGAACGTCCGTGGTAGAACGTGCGTGGGAGAAAGTCACTCTCGGCACGTGGAAACGACTCATTTCCTAGCCAGTTCACCACTACGTGTACTTCCTCTGATCCATTCGCACTCCAAGTCTGAATCACCCAAAAAATGAGAAGTAGACGGTATACTTTCCCAGAACACGATCACACGTAACAAAATGGACGTTTCGGCCAAAGTCTTCGTCAGCACACAAACAACACACATACAACGACATTTCAAGATTGCAAAGATGATCCTACTTGGCAATGCGACACCTCACCATCAGTTATGTGTACCGTGTCGCTATAGGCTACCATGGTTTGTTTCCTGGACAGCCTACGCTGGGTAGATCGATATTAATTACTGAACGGTTCTGACCTCTTTCCTTTGACCCCTGGTGTGCCATAGAGCCCGATACCAATCTAGACGAGCTCCTGCCTTCAAAGAGATAGATCTTCGACCTTATCTGCTAGCAATCTGTCGGTCATTTTTTCTAATACTCCTCCGTTCAACCTCATATCCTAAGTTATAAGGGTCCATCACAGCCCCAGATTAATAATCCAGTGAACAAATCAGCCACATTTCGACAATAAATTTTAAAAGGATTGCCAACATGTCCAACAATAGTATAAGTGTTTCAGGGGGGAAGCAAAACTGCTGTAAAATAAGGTGCTATGCTGTTTCTGTCTAATAAATATTCCGCTCGCCGTCTAGCCAAAACAACATCGCAGAGTAACAGGAACCAAAATCAATAGTAATACACTGAGTTCACGAACGCTGGTGTTCCTCGTCGAATATATATATAACTTTATTGGTGGCAATCGTCCATACAGAGAAATGACGTCACCGTTCCGATGTTGATGGGAGGGCCGGTAAAATCCAATTAATGATTATTTATAAATATTCAAAGTTCACTGTATAGTCCGACTCCATCCATTCACCTCCATTAATGACGAGCAACTATCCTACGATCCATCATTCTGTGAACTATATTACTGCTCTAGTTTTAACAATGTTACTTAAGCCAAACTATATGTATGTGGACGCCATGACCTCTGTCTGACACACGACCGGCAAATACTGAAGCAGTCTACTTTACTGATTTTCTCCGTGTTAACACTCCATCTTCCGATCGTTATTCTTGCTGCAGACTATGCCTCTTTGCTTATCTTTCTAGAGTCCTATATGTCAGGTTGGCTACGCCTTTCTACCGGATCTTTGCGTTGATATTCCGGTGTTATTATTTCTGCGCGTCTCCATGTTCATCCCAAAACTTGACTAATTTTAGTGACGTAGTACGCTATGACGTCATCTAGCAAATTGCGTATTTTGTCGCTTCTTAGTTGACTCTTCTCGTACTGTTTGCCACAATTTCGCATCTTATTCTAAATCACCACCCTTTGCCTACGACGCTACATGGCATACGGACGCTAACGAAGAAATACTACTTTTCATGCAAAAGACAACCAACAAGATGACAACCTCGTTGAAGAGGTCTAGAAATCTCTAGGGGAATGTAAAACAAGGTAATGTAAGACTAGGTAATGTAAGACAAGGTATTGTAAGACAAGGTAATGTAAGGCAGGGTAATGTAAGACGTGGCAATGACTATGCAATGCCAGTAGCACGGGTAACCCATTACGTACTAGCTATAACCGGCACCTCTTGTGTCCTAGGAAATTGTCATCGAAACATGGCAACTATCAGGATGCAGTTATCATAATTTTTGTGTGTGTGAATAGTTATCATACTAACTGACGCTGATCTAATAGGCCTAACAGGACGCTTTATAGTTTACATTTCAAAACTAGAAAATCTTTCTAGCATAATAGTTCTTGCGCTTGCTCCCAAGACAGGTTTTTTGTTGTTGTTTGTTTTTGTTTTCCGCATATCCTTTACAGGACATAGCTGTCAACACCAGCATTTTACCGCTGTTGTTGATTTCTTGGCAAGATTACGCTCAGTAGTTTGCCATTGCTTTCTGAGCGGCCGGATCACTTATCCCGTAAGTTACCAACTTAGTAGTTCTTGCGCTTGCTCCCAAGACAGGTTTTTTGTTTGTTGTTTGTTTTTGTTTTCCGCATATCCTTTACAGGACATCGCTGTCAACACCAGCATTTTACCGCTGTTGTTGATTTCTTGGCAAGATTACGCTCAGTAGTTTGCCAATTCTTTCTGAGCGGCCAGATCACTTATCCCGTAAGTTACCAACGCCGCGAGAACCGCTACCAATTTTCGCGCGCTACGTTACCCCACGTGGATAAGCGGGATTACGAAGAAAGTCGTTTCAACCCCTAGGTCAGGGAGGACGGCTCCAAGACAGTAAGTAAGTAAAATGTTATGCAATGTTATGTTACCTTGAACAATATCACATTGATCGACATCACCACACACTGGGCATTCCCACGCAGCAGGCATCGCAGAATATCTCTGCTCACTGTTGCTATGACCAGCTCACTGCGGTATCTCATCTCTTTCCCACGAAGGCGGAATACACATGCTTGACCAGGCTATATCCCCAGTTTGTACAGTCATGCTGGAGTAGATGTATCGTCATTATCCGCCAAATGAGTCCGCATTGCACTGATTATATCAGCCATGTCCATTTAAGATAAATAAAGGACCCTTCTAGGGGTGTTAACCCGCATTGGGCATACGTTGCTATAGTCTATACAGAAATGAATGTCTTCATTCACGATCAATTATTTTGAAAACTGTCTGTTGCATCGTTATGAAATTTTTTCCTGCCGTCTTATATTTACCCCCACACAAGGAATATGTCTTTGAAAAGTCCAAAAGCAACTTAAATCATGGAAAGCAGCGATATTTCTTTGATGTTTTGTTGAAAAACTGGTGATTTCTCGCTAACAAACTTGTTTTACAGTAATTTTCCGCCAATTCGGATGACGACACCAGGCTCTACGCGAGGCACTTGTCATAAGGCCAATCCTATGTCCCACGAGAAAATTAACTATTCAGCGCTAATGTTTCCATGTGAAGGGATAATACATTCAATAACATTTACTTCATCTCTGACCCGTAAATTATATACCACATATAAACAAACTTTGAAATCTGCTGTACAATCTCCAGAACAAAACTTCCTTTGTTGGGTGGACATAATAAGGTTATAAGCTAAATCTCATCATTTTCCTTCAGTTGGTTACTGAGATATGGAATTTTATATTGGGACTGACAAAAGTAAACAGACTATAGGCCAATATTGTCATAGACCAATCGGAACTCGGTGGGCGATTGCCTTTACTTCCGAAGAAATTTCCTCGTACCCAATTTAAGCGAGGTCAACCTGGGTGCCGAGGTCAGTTAAACACAATTCGAGGCCACCTGAAGCGGATCGAGCCAATGTCCACCGGAACTCCAGGCGAGCGTTTCTAAGACATAGTCCAGGTTTAAGTAATATGAGTTTTTTTTTTTTCTGGACATCTATCGGAGTCAGATTGGTATACTTTCCTCCCGAAATTGTTCCGAAACACAATCCTGACGGGTGTTGTGTTGCAGAGTTCTCCCTCTCCCTCACCAAGCTCAGACCAGCAAAAGTTGGAACATTACAGCCGCGGAGAGGCATGTTACGATGTAACCAAATAGTGCTTTAGCACAGCACACGAGGACTGGCTATGTATGTAACCAAATAGTGCTTTGGCACAGCACACGAGGACTGGCGATGTAACCAAATAGTGCTTTTGCACAGCACACGAGGTCTGGCAATGTAACCAAATAGTGCTTTTGCACAGCACACGAGGACTGGCAATGTAACCAAATAGTGCTTTAGCGAAGCACACAAGGACTGGCGATGTAACCAAATAGTGCTTTAGCACAGCACACGAGGACTGGTTGGGATTAGGACTAGGATAGTCATGTTTCCTACACGGCGATTGGCTACTTCATGACTGACAGGCTCCATCCCGGGAGATCAGCATGACCGAATGGATAGGAGCAGGTAAGGGGCTCAACCACTACATCGGACAGTTGGATTAAAATGTTTATTTATCGGTCTTAACTTGGGGACGTAAATTACAAGTACAGCTGTACCTCAGAAGTCGGAGTGGGTTCGCCTGATGGCGAGGGATACTGGTAATAAGGAAAGCTAATCCAAATGCAAAATTCAGTCTAATGCTACTAGAAGTATTATGTATAGATTATGCTTCAGTTCAAAGCGAGCGAGCGCAAATAAATAAATAAATAATAAAGACTCCCACCCAACGCCACACGGTGGAGTGGTGGGTGGAATGAGACTCAAACCCAGAACCTCCAGCGTGATAGGTGGATGTAATGACCGCTATACTGAGAACACCACACGGATTAGTGTAAAATAACCAACATGAAACAATACGAGCTAAGACCTGTAATAAGTATTATCAAATCGACGTGCGGTGAGTAATTTGGTATGAAATTATTTAGCTACTTACTTCAGCTTCGGCTATAAATTACTTAATTCTCCCGCCAGTTCGGAACTTGATAAAACCGAGAATGTCATTGGTCAGAGCGCAAACACGAGCCTGCCAAAATGAAGCAACCCAAGTCTGTGTCAACACTTTTAATTGGCTGGACCATTGTATTTCCCCTTGACCTCTGACCTGTTCCTTCCGACCCCCAACTGATCTAATTTCTGACTGCTAGATCAATAGCTACAGCTTCAGATGGAATCCGTTAATTATATGGGGCAGCCTCCGGTTCGTTCTAAAGGCTTATAAGGAACAGAATACCCTTATGCAAACATTACATTCACAATCAATACAGTTTTCATGCTGTCTTTCCTTCTAAGATTTTGCTTCAACGAAGCAACGTGTTTGCTCGCCTGTCGCCCGCCAAACATTCTCAATATAAGTGAGCCTTCATTGGAGAAAAATTAAAAAGCAAATCACCTTGAAGCATTAGTGTAATCCCAGCACTACAACATCTTAAGCTGGAATAGTTCAGACACAGAGAAAAATTCTGTGATTATTTGCTGAATTTTTTCAATAGATGGAATTCACAAGCTTTCCTTCTGTGTTCAGAAATGGGGGTTTAGAGCATTGAATAACGATCTTTCTGAATTGTTACATGCGTAAATTTGTAGATTAAATATAATTATTCTTATATGGTTTAAGTTTTCGTTGCGATGTTTTATTATGATTACTTGATGAACAGCACAAATGTCGGAGATGTCTGTCTGTCTGTCTGTAAAAGTAGAACATGAACCAGGGAGTAGGGTATGCTTCGAGTAGGTTACTCATTCAGTGGCAAAGGATAATATATCGCCAAAGCCAAACCTGACCCCCCCCCCCCCCCCGTTTCCCAACCCCTATTAGGACAGAAGGACGATATATCGCCATCCTACGGTCTAAGTGCCAAGAAATCAACAATCAGCTGAAAGATGCTGATGTTGACAGCAATGTCCTGTAAAGGATATGCAAACATTTAGTTTAGTCGACGGATCAACATCACGGCACACTGGTGCAACCCATAAGTGCTCCGTTCTTCTCCTAACTCAAACCTGAGTCTGGAGAAACTCAGCTCAGTGCACGAACTCCGTAGCACCGGCGAGGATCCTGAAATACTTTGGGTAGATTTTTAACACGAAATTTTGCCCGGGCAGCGCCGTTAGGCTACTCTTTTTCGATTTCCAACTGCCACGGGATTTTTTACGTGCGCAACAATACACACGGGCGTCCGATCTCATTACCCAGAGACCAGGGGAATTTTTTACTAGAAGTCCACGTGAAAAAATCCCGGTCCTCACAGGGGCTTGAACCTGGGACTTCCAGCACTCGAGGCGGACACCATATCTTGAGACCACGCAGCCCTCTGATATGCAAACATTAATTGGTCTAAGTGTTATGTGTTTTGTTTCGTGTATCTCCACCAATGCTCAGTGAACGGAAATTGACATTATAATACCCGTTCCTTTGATTGTGGACCACTTCTGGTACAATCCTCCTTTTTGTTTGGCACTGAAACAGTGAAAGAAGGACGTTGAAGATTTTACTGTTGTTCCGACGTGAAGGTTGGGTTCTGGGATTTATAAACTAAATCATTCATCAGGTTCTGGGATTTATAAACGAAATCATTCATCAGGTTCTGGGAGTTATAAACGAGATCATCCGTCAGGTTCTGGGATTTATACACGAAATTATGCATCATGTTCTGGGATTTGCAAATGAAATCGTTCGTCAGGTTCTGGAATTTAAAAACGAAAGCATTCATCATGTTCTGTGATTTATAAACGAAATCTTTCATCAGGTTCTGGGATTTATACACGAAATCTTTCATCGAGTTCTGAGATTTATAACATCGTTCATCGGGTTTTGGGATTTATAAACGAAATTATTCATCAGGTTCTGGAATTTATAAACAAAATTGTTCATCATGTTCTGGGATTTATAAACGAAATCATTATTCGGGTTCTGGGATTTATAAACGAGATCATTCATCAGCTTCTAGGATTTATAAACGAAATCATTCATCAGGTTCTGGGATTTATAAACTAAATCATTCATCAGGCTTGGAGTAGAAAAAAAATGGTGCTGCGTGCCCTTTGCAGGACGTTGCAATTAGCCCCACACCCAGGTTGATTTACGTTCGGTAGTTTACCATTGTTTTCTGGAAAAGAAATCAACTTTGAAGTCCAGCTGTCTGGTGTGCAGATTAAACCTCGTACCCCGTCGTCAGCGTAACGGAAGTTTAACGCTAGCTCATTTTGCACTGAATGGACGTAGATTTTTTCTTATGGAGCACAACAATCTAATTTGAAGGCAATATCATCATCCAGTGCCTTGTCGGCTGGCGTGGGCGATTATCCTTTCAAATAAATTACGATCTCCGACCGCATGGATCAATTCGTGTGCTGACTCCCTTCCGTGCCACGACACAAGACTGTCAGGAATCTTCTCACGCTGTATTACCCTATCTTTCTTTCCACAAATATTTACGATTGTCACAACATGTTCCAGTGTTTGTCTTCTCATAAAAGTTAGTTCCATATCTTTTACAGGAGGTAGCAGTCGACTCCAGCATTGTTTGACTGTTTGTGATCTCTTTTCAAGTTTACGTTCAGTAGTTTGCCATTGCTTTCTGAAACACCGAAACTCATACCATTATCATAAAATACCAATGCAAGGTAGTCTGCTGCCAAATAGCCCACAGGTGTGTTTCGAACACGGTATGCGAGATTACGAACTGCGTCCGTGACACCTCGCCACGGAGCAGGCTGCCGTCTCATAATGTGGCCAAAAAAACGAGACTGTCTCTTTCTGATGTCTGAGATAAGTTGTCTTTGCGACTCAGCTTTCCGTAAAACGTCCAGATTGCTCATTATGGCTGTCCAATTAATTTTCAACATTCTTCTATAAAACCACATCTCCACGGCTTCCGTGAATTTTTTTGCCTGTTTACTAATTGTCCAGGAATCGCAGCCTTATGTTAAAACTAGGGTTAGAATTAAATTGACAGAAGTCACATCACAGATTTTGGTTGTCACTAGGAAGAACGAAATACCACAATGTAATATACAAGTAAATGAGCATATTCTTAAACAAATTATTCGGTACAACTATCTCGGAAGAGTCATAACATCTGATGGGAGATGCCTTGAAGAGATTAGAACAAATATCGCCGTGGCGAAGGTAGCCTTTTGCAAGATGAAAAACATATTGACCGATAAAATGACGTCAATTGCTACGAGAAAAAGAATGTTGAGGTGCTACATAGAGCCTGTACTTTTGTATGAATGTGAAGCGTGGACAATGAGCAGTCAAGCTGAAAAACATCTGATGGCTGTGGAAATGTGATTTCTGATGAAAATGCAAAGAATACCATGGACAGACAGAAAAACCAATGACCAAGTCCTATAAGAAACAAATGAAAATCGTAAACTGATTAGAGACATTAGATGTAGAGAGTCAAAATATTTTGGACATGTTATGAGAAGGAATAAATTAGAGAACTTGGTGACAACTTGCAAGATCGAGGAGAAGAGAATAAGGGGAAGACAGAGAAGTAAATAACTGGAAGGCTTGACCGCGTAGCATGGTCGAGAGAAGAACACTAAGTTGATCCAAGACTATTCATCGCGTGAGATGGCGAATTATGACCGCACATGATGGATGGATGTAACATACAAGAATTCTTTTTTTAACTTTTAAAGACACTAACGTATTATACAAAACTAATAATAAACTTGAAAAATTAATGACAACTGGAAACCTTGACGAGAAGAGAGTAAGGGAAAGGCAAAGAGACACATACATGCACGACTTGACCACCAGGCATTGTCGGGACAAGATCACAGTGGAGATTCGAGACTAATGGTGATCGTATCTTGTGAGGTGGTGAACCATGATGGCGCGTTGGGAATGGCACGTGATGATGATATGGAGAGATATCATATTGCATTGTTGTGGTTTTGTTTTTGTTTGGTTTGTTTGCTTGGTTGTTTGTTTGTTTGTTTGTTTGTTTGTTTGTTTGTTTGTTTGTTCGTGTAATAATTGCACCCATACTGTCTCGAAATATCTTAACTTCTCACGAGACTCCACACTTGGACTCGAACTCAGTAACTCCTCTCACCCTTTATGCCTGCTTACTTCTTCTTCTTCTCTCTCTCTCTCTCTCTCTCTCTCTCTCTCTCTCTCTCTCTCTCTCTCTCTCTCTCTCTATCTATCTATCTCTCTCTCTTCTCTCTCTCTCTCTCTCTCTCTCTCTCTCTCTCTCTCTCTCTCTCTCTCTCTCTCTCTCTCTCTCTCTCTATCTATCTCTCTCTCTCACTCGTACACACGCCGCTTTGTCTTAATTTCTAATTGGACAAAAACTATTTTCCGGTGTTTTATTTGTTTACTTCGGAATACAGTTTTATATTCAACAAAACTTATTTTGTTTTCTTCATACAGTATTTTGGAAACGCCTTTCCATCCGCACCCAAGGACTTTAATCGTGTCACATGGCGGCTATTTCAGTGTAGACTACACAGTGGCCTTGACAAACAAGTAAGTCTTACTCATGTCTGTCTTCAGTAAAGCATTTCATATATTTTTTATCATGCCCATCGTTGAATACACTAGTCATTCTTAAGTTTATATATATATCCATCCATCATGTGCCATGCCGGTAAGCGTGGGCGGTCATGTTCTGCCATCTCACTCGATCACCAGAGTCGTGGATCAGCACCGTGTTTCTGTCTCGACCATGCCACAAGGCCAAGCCATCCAGGTACTTGCTTCTAGGTCTTCCCCTTGGTCTGTTCCCCTCGATCTTACCAGTTGTCACCAAATTCTCCAATCCATTTCTTCTCATAACATGCCCAAAAAATTTTGACTGTCTACGTCTAATTTCTCTAATCAATTTACGATCTTCATTTGTTTCTTAAAGGACTTGTTCATTGGTCTTTCTGGCTGTCCATGGTATTCTTTGCATTTTCCTCAGAAACCACATCTCTACAGCCATCAGATGTTTTTCAGCCTGACTGCTCATTGTCCACGCTTCACATCCATATAAAAGTACAGGTTCAATGTAGCATCTCAACACTCTTTTTCTCGTTTCAATTGACATCTTTTTATTGGTCAATATGTTTTTCATCTTGCTAAAGGCTACTTTTGCCATGGCGATTCTTGTTCTAATCTCTTCAAGGCATCTCCCATCAGATGTTATTACTGTCCCGAGATAATTGTACTTGCTCACTTGTTGAAGAATATTCCCATTTACTTGTATATTACATTGTGGTATTTCGTCCTTCCTAGTGACGACCATAATCTGTGTCTTTTTACAATTTAATTCTAACCCTAGTTGTTCACTGTGTGTAACAATCGCATCTACTAAATTTTGCAGGTCCTGTTCATTGTCTGCAATCAAGACTGTATCATCTGCATATCTAATGTTATTGATGCATCGTCCCCCAATGTTGATTCCTTCCATATCTTCAATATTTCTGAAAATACTTTCACTGTACAGGGAAAACAGATCTGGAGACATTACACATCCCTGTCTCACACCCCTTTTAATAGGCTGATATTGGCTTACTTCATTATCAACTCTTATGGCAGCTTGTTGTTTCCAATATATGTCTTTTACAAGTCTAAGATCTTTTCCATCAATTTGTAGATCTTCAAGCATCCTTATCATGTTGACATGTCTGACTTTATCAAAAGCCTTTGTGTAGTCAATAAAGCAAAGGTGTAGATCTTTGTTTACTTCTATAGAACGTTCGATTATGTTTCTCAGTATATACACAGCATTTACTGTACCCTTGCCTTCCACAAACCCACATTGTTCTTCTCCTATTTCAGGTTGTATTTTCCTCCTAACTCTTTGCATGATAATTCTTAGCAAAATCTTCGTGATGTGACTCATTATACTAATTGTTCGATGTTGATCACATTCCAAGGCTCCTGATTTCTTTGGGATTGCAATAAATACAGAATTACATAACTCCTGAGGTATATTTCCAGTATCATATATTGTATTAAGCAGACTGGTAACTTTATCTATTCCATATTCTTCTAAAGCATTAATCATTTCTGTTGTGACGCTGTCTGAACCGGGGGTCTTGCCAGATTTCATATGGTTAAGCGCATTCTGAACCTCCATCTTTAAAATTGCTGGTCCTTCATTATTATTTTGGACATCATACTGTTCGTCTCTGTTATCGTCATAAAGGTTTTTCACATAATCTGACCATTCATGTAAGATCTGATCTTTTTCTATTATGACTCTTCCATCTTTTGTCTTTAGGCAGCCTGCTGATGTACGTGTTCTTTGATTAGTAAGCTCCTGAATTCTTTTGTGCATTAGTTTCGCATTGTTACTGTTGTGTTGTTTTTCAATTTCTCTGCAATTTTTCTCAAGCCATGTTTCTTTTGCCTCCTTACATAAAGTTCTCACTTTTCTGTGAATTTCTTCATATTTGGCAGGATTATTTTTGTTCTGTCTTCTTGTTTCCATTAGTTTGTAAAATTTCTTCAGTCATCCATGTCTTACGGCCCACTTTCTTTACTTTTGGAATAGTTTTTTTCTGCTGCGCAACTGATTGAATTCTTCATCGTTTCCCATTGATCATCTACATCTTGAAACAGGATCTCTAGATCAGACAATATATCAAATTTGTTCTTTACTTCTATGTTAAAATTATCTTGTATTTCTTTGTCAGTTTTCAATTTGCACAAGTCATATTTAGGGTTTCCTGCTGTATACTTGACTTTCTTTAACTTTACCCTCAATTTGCCTGTAATTAATCTGTGATCACTGTAACAGTCTGCATTTGGAACTGTTTTTACGACTGTTAACGCATTTCGAAACCTTTTGCTAATCAGGATGTAATCTATCTGGTTTTTTAATCCTGCTGTCTGGACTCCTCCATGTCCATAATCTTCTAGGATGCTGTTTAAACCAGGTGTTTCCTACAACCATTTCTTGTTCTTTTGCCCATTCTACAAGTCTGTATCCTCTTTCATTTCTCTCTCCCAAACCATGGTTGCCTACACTGCATCCATCGCCTTGCTGTCCTATTTTTGCGTTGAAATCACCCATTATGATATTTATTTCTGATTTTTTGCAGTTCTTCAAAGCAGACTCCACGTCATTATAAAATTCCTCTATGCTTTCTTCACTGCTTTCACTTGTTGGGGCATATACTTGAATGACATTTATTTTAAAAGATCTTCCGTTTAATTTTACTAATAGGACTCTGTATGACACAGCATGATATCCTTTGACAGAATTTGATGTTTGCTTATCTAATATAATGGCTACACCTCTTTGCTGTTCTTCTCCCCCAGAGTAAATAATCTTACAATCCTCTCCTGTCCTTATCCCTGCTCCTTTCCATCTCGTTTCCGATACTCCTAATATGTTAATCTTCTCTCTCCCCATTTCTTTTTTGATGTTTTCTAATTTTCCATCTGCATTCATTGTTCTAACGTTCCAAGTTCCTACTTTCAATGATATTAATATGTTGCACCTAGTAGCCTGTTGACGGTCTGGAGTCACCTGGTGCGCATGACTATCCCTACCGGGCGAGGCTGCTCCTATGGAGCACCCATTTACGCCGTTTCTCTGATTATCGATGATTTCACACAACATGATTTTCTTGGCATCTGTAAAGAAGGTAGTTTGCCATTGCTTTCCTTCCTAGCAGTGACCATACTGGTCAGTGACCGTAGCCATTGTCTCCTCAAAATAGAGATCCTCTGCCTACCGTCGTGAAGGTGGAGACCATAACCTACAACTATCTGTTGGCTGCTCTGCATCTTCATCCACCACCTGCACCCATGGCTTCACGTAACCCTGATCGGGGGGCTAAACGGGTACTCCACCTTGCCCAAGGGTGTCCCGTAGGCTAGCGGAGGGAAGGAGGCGCCTTACTTCTCCTTTGATAGGGGATACCCCTACCCCGCTACCCTATATATATATAATATATATATATATATATATATATATATATATATATATATATATATATTATATATATATATATATATATATATATATATATATATATAAGGATGTTTAAAATCAAACACAGGAAAGATATTATTGGTAGAAAATGCTATAATGACGAGGTGGAATGAATGTGTAAGAGTGTAGGATGGTAAAAGGGCAGAATTAAAAGAAAAGAGTAACTTAGAAGGTCCATCTATTCTAGAAGAAGAAGACGCTGACGCTATCAAACATATGAAGAAAGGAAAAACAGCTGGGCCAGATGGAATCACAATAGAAGAATTAGAAGTATTGGGAGAATTTGGAGTAGATATATTAACCAAAATGTTGAATATTTACAGCAGTGGATATCTACCAAGCGATATGCTGAAATCTGTATTTTTAGCTATACCAAAAAGACCAGGAGCAATTGAATGTGAAGACTTTCGTACAATTAACCTCGAAAGCCATGTCGCTAAGCTTTTACCCAGAATTATAATGAGAATAATCAGAAAGTAAAATAAAAATGGAAATTAGTGAAGAACAGTATGGATTTGTGGAAGAAAAGGGTACAAACAATGCAATATATATATATTACAAACACTAAAAGAAAGGTCAATAGAGACACAGAGAGACATATATTTATGTTTCATAGATTATACTAAGGCATTTGATAAAGTAAAACATGATGAGCTGATTAAAATATTGGAAGATATCAACATTGATGGGAAAGATTCAAGAGTAATAATGAATATTTACTGGAACCAAGTAGCAGCAATTAAAATGGGAAATAAAGAGGGCAGTTACGAACAGCTAAAGCTAGGAGTACGACAAGGGTGTGTCTTGTCACCAGATCTCTTCTCCCTATATAGCGAAGTAATAATGATAATGATATCAAAGATATACCAAGAATACTAATCGGAGGTTATAGTATAAATAATATACGCTATGCAAATGACACAGTATTGGTGGCGGATGTAATTGTTGGACATTGTAGTAACAGATAGTGTAAGGAAAGGACTCTCCTTTAATGTCAAGAAAACCGTAACAATGGTGATATCAAGGAAAATGCTGACACCAAAATGTGGCATAGAAATAGAAGGGCAAATTCTTAACCAAGTGGATAATTTTAAATACCTAGGTTCATTTATACCGGTTTATTACCGATTATACAACTATAGCCGGTGTCCCTGGCCTAGGGGTTAACGTCTTTCTCCGTAATCCCGTATATCCACGTGAGGAACGTAAACTGCGCGAGAATCGGTAGCGGTTCTCGCCGCCTTGGTAACTTACGGGGTATATGAGCAGGTCGCTCAGAAAGCAATGGAAAACTACTGAGCGTAATCTTGTCAAGAAATCAGTAATCAGATGAAAGATGCTGATGGTGACAGCGATGTCCTGTAAAGGATATTCGATAAAAAGGGGCATTTATAACATCTGATGGAAGATGTACAGCAGAGATTAAGAGCAGAATAGGACAAGCAAAGGCCGCATTTCAGAAAATGAAGAGTATCTTATGCAATAAGTCACTATCACTGAATGTAAGAAGGAGAGTGCTGAAATGTTATATAGGACCAGTTTTGCTGTATGGCAGTGAATCTTGGAATGTAAATGAACAAATTAAGAAGAAATTAGAAGCAAAATTCTTTGGATTGCCAGAGTAACTACGACGATTGTCTGAAACAGGCTAATGAAACTAGAACATTATATACAACAACAAGAAAGAGACAAACAACTTTCTTCGGTCATGTGATAAGAAGAGAGGTATTGGAGAACATCGTGACAACTGGAAAGATTGAGGTGAGGAATGACAGAGACAGACCAAGAGAAATGATGCTGGATGGATTGAGACGGTGGCATGGAGGAATATCATCAGCAAAGTTGATCCAGAACACTAAAGACCGAGATCTGTGGAGAGCCAAGAACGCCTACGCCAGCTGGCAGGGCACTTGATGATGATGAATGTAGCGAAAGGCGTGAATGTGCCAACGGAAACAGAGATCACAAACAATTGCAGATGTCGAACAGTTATTATAAATTTGGATAAATCAAAACCAGTTAGATGGCGATTCTGTTTCGGAGGCAATCATGTGTGAAAAGATCAGACTGTTGTATGCCGATCTCATTAAGAAAATGCTTGGGACAAGTGCTAGTGTACTTAGTTATTTTAACGTCAGCAGAGGATGGTATAAAAAATTCAAGAGGTGCGCTGGCACACACTGTGTTGCTATTCACAGCGAAGGTGCGATGTCGGACAAGTCTGGGGGGCCGATAAATAGTATTAACACTATATTTACTCTTTATGAACTGTGTTTCTGGTATGCATTTTTGAGTGTATAGAACAAAATAATTGAATTTACACTGATTCATATGTCTCTCCGCACATATGAAGCACAAGTCCCAGTTTTGCACACACTACTGGGTGTAGAGGGCATAAAGGCGAGAGGACTGACTTCATAGCAGCGGGTTTTTATCCCATATGGCTCGGTCTCTTTACTCATGGCGGCCCGAAGCACGAACACCATAAATCCAGCGACGACCCCCAGGAATCTCCGAGAAAATTTCACTCGCGAACCGAAAGACGGAGTTCAGAATCGAACCCACAACCTTCGGTGCGCGAAATAGGTGCCTTAACTATTTCACCACGAAACTGCTGGTTTCTGGGCTAGGTGAGAAGAGGATGAGTTCTGAATATAATCCCTGTTGGTAACTCGTCGGAAGAACTGTCTCTACACCAAAGTCACCGCGATCTTTGTCAGCAAGCCCCTTCTGGCACTTACGCCACGTGAACGCTAGTGCGCTGGACTTAGAGTTTAAACTCAAGTCTTCCAAAAGTTCAGCATGGTCGGATGGATAAGAACGTGTGGTCTTAAGCATCCGGTGTGCTGATGAAGAGGTCGACGTGGTTTCACCTGATGGTGAGGGACACTGTTAATAGGGAAAGCTAATCCACACGCAAAATTCAGTCCAGTACTACTAGAAGTAGTGTGCATGGACTACGCTTGAGTTCAAAGCGAGCGAGCGCCAAAAAATAAAAGTCTTCCAGAAGGAAGTCTCCTTGATGAAGTTGTTACGCCGACTGCCTGGCTCTATGAATGTTATGGGTTTGATTCCGATCTACGTCGTTCAGTTCTCGAGTACAATTTTCTCAGAAACGCCTCCGGGACGTCGCTGGGGCTATGGAGTTAAGTGCTTTGTGCGGCGATTTCGGCAGCCACCCTAGAGAAAGAGACCGAGATTTACGGATAAAACCCGTTGCAATTAAGTCGATCCTCTTGAGTTTTCAAAGCTCTTTTTTTTATCTTCCAGAAGACTTCACAACTAACCAACCAACCAACCAATCAACCAATCCTCCGCTGATTTCAGGCCCCAAGACTAAACAACCTCGTGTCATTGCTAGATAGACCTGTAACCCACTCCAACTTGCATTGTCTAGTATTTGCTCTGTTCCCCACTTTTTCTCCTTGCCATTTATGAGTGCTAATCAATACCTTTTTATTCAATTCTCATGTAAATTCAGCTTGCCTCAAGTGTCCCCCAGCCTGTGATCAATAAGCACTGATTTGCTTAACACAAAATGGGGTCACCGCTCACTTTCAGGGGGTGAAGAAAGGAACTAGTGGATGTCAACTTTAATTGACTGGTCATGTGAAGAAAGTACAGCACTGACAGAAACCTGATACTTTTGGCAGGTATCCATATCGCCAAACCAAACGTAAATTTCCATTCTAATACTGAGTAAACATTTTTCTTTCGGATGGGCCCCGTGTTCATGGGTTCATTAAAAGTTTCTCAGTGCCTTAATAATGTATAGGCATTGTTGAAAATATGCGTGTGGCATTATTCTGTTAGCAAACAGAAGCTCTACCGGTTGGGGTAGTTCAAATTTATCTAACAATATTTTCCATTAGCGCGCTGAAATATTAACTAGAGGCATACGGGATGTGCGCACCTGGTGCCTACATGTGCGTGCATGAGATCGCTTCTAAATCTAATCATCGGAAGTTTCTCAAGATGAACAATGATAATAACAATGATGAATATGAAAACAAACGAAATGGTGCTTTCTCTGTGTGTGTGTATGTGTTTTTCCCCTTTTTTCCGTTAAATAAAATAATAAGAAAACGACGACAAGCGTTTGACAAAAGCAAATGAAATTAATAGAATTATCTGTGATGTGTACACGCATTGTGAAGTATTGGTGATTGTCATTAATGTATTGGTGAATGTTATAATTCATACAGGCCAATAAACAAGCTTGGTGACAGCTGACAAGATGGATAGTACAAGAGCAAAGGAAAGATATACATACCTAGATGGCTTGGCCACATGGCAACCTCGGGATGAGAAGAGACCTGGTCCAGGACTATGGAGATCGTGTGAGATGATGAACCGAGACCACCCGCGCTTATCGCCATGCACATGATGATGATGGTGGAAAGAAGCGCAGATAGACTATGATGAAGAACAGACGTCACTGCACTCCGGACAAGGCCATACGTGTTCAGTCTCTCAAAGCAGTGGTTAGTAAAATGTTTCTTGAATGTTACACAGAACCAGTTCTAATATTTAGTGACCAATTTAGGCTTGGGGGGGGGGGGCTGTGAGCCCTGGTCAATTATAATGGCCGAAGCCATGACCACCGCACCGCCACGAGCGTCTAGCCGCTTCCCTTCTTCGGCTCCCAGGTAGGTAGTTAGGTGGGTAGGTAGGTAGGTAGGTAGGTAGGTAGGTAGGTGAGTGGCACCTTGCAGTCTTGACAGACCAAAGTGTGTGAGTTGGAATATAGCCAATATTCCATCACAATGCCTGGGCAGAGCTTCAGAGAACCATGTGGCGCCCAAACGACATGTTCTCTCTCTCGGCCTAATCGTGTGTATTCCAGAGGAATGGGTAACCAATACGTCTGGCACAAGGTAGGCTGCAGACGCTGGCGGCACAGCGTCAATCCTCCGAGACCTCGCCACCACGAGCAGATGGCGAGTGACGGCCAGGCCCTAGAACCCAAGGGACCCGGCTTAGAGGCGTTCAGACAAGTCCCACAGGTGAGGGTCTCGTACGCTTCCGGACCGTAAGGGCGCGCACATTTGTCAATCACAAGTGTCCGGACCTGTGTAGAGCGTGCACTATCGTCAGACTCTCCACCTGACTTTAAGCGGACCCCGCGACCAGCGGGAATAGGCCCGCCAGAGCTACCGCAGGAGATATTGCCTGTCTATTGCAAGCAAATCCCCCATCCTTCCACTGTGCGGATCTCGCGACCGGCGAGAATAGGCCCGCCGGAGATTATGCTCGTCTACTGCGAACAAATCTCCACCGAGAGACTGAATAAGTAAAGAAACGATCAAAGGTAGGTAGGTAGGTAGATAGGTAACACACATAACTTTCCACCTGTCTACACTCCTGAAAGACGACATAATTCATGTCAGCAGGTCTTCGGGGCCAAGTGCTAAAACCGCCTGCCTCGCGCTACGAAGATCATAGGTTCGTTCTCAGACTCCGCCGGTTCAGGGGAGAAATTTGGCCGGACACCTTGGGGGTCGCCCTTGGGACCACAGTGTTCGTGTCCTGTGTAACGCGTCTGGAAAGCCGCTCTGTGAAAAAAGGGGCCAAGTCATATGGGATACAACCCGATGCAATGAAATCCATCCTCTTGCCATACACCAGTTTATATTTGGTGGGAAGAACGTGCATTTGTCTGTGTGCTTCTTCACTGGTCAGTAACTGGTCAAGAAAATGTACCTGGGTATCATACAAAAATAATCAAATGCTGAGGTTCATTTTAAAAAATGGGAATGAAAAGAGAGTTGATGAAAGAAATTTAAAAACAAAAAGAGGCTATTGGAATATTTTGATCATGTTAAAAGACAAAATAACTTTTATAAAAGCCATACTGAATGGTAAGGTTGAAGGCAAGCGAATAAGAGGAAGACAACGATACAAGTGGAAAGATAACATCAAGAGATGGACGAGCAGTAATGTGACAAAATGTACAATAAAGGCAAGAGACAGACAATGGTTGAAATCCATTGCAGCCAATCTTCAGTGTGGTGACGGCACCTGACTGATTGATCATACAAATTCATATAACTAACTACTTCTTCTTCTTATAATGCATGCCGTGTGGTGTTGATGATCATGTCTGTTCACAGCACTTTGTTTCGTGTGCACCCATTCATTTCTGATACTAATGTTCCTCCATGCCATCACATGGTCTCAAACTGTCCGACACCTTCTTTCTTGGTCTCCCTCTACCTTTCTTTCCCTCCTGTTTTCCCCTTGTGACAACACATACAGCACTTGTCCTTCTTATGACATGTCTAAAGAATGTAGACTGTCTTATTTATTCTGATGCTAGCAACCAGTTCTCTTTGTGAGTCAGTTTCTTTCCAGATATCTTAATTGCTCGTTCTAACACCCACGGTGTTTTCATCATTCTTCTATAAAATCACATCTTCACATCCTCCACATGATTCCTCACTTGTCTGCTGGCTTAACTTCTACCTGGCGCCAAAAGTCGAGAGCAAGACGCCTCAGCTCACCTTAGCAAGGATTTGTCATCACCCCGAAGTCGCTGTCGGTGTGGATTTCCTATGTCAAATTCTTAAACATGTCACGTTCTCCGAGTGGTGGCGCTGGAGTGCCAGTGTCAACATGTCCCCTTTAGCCCCGTGTAAATACAGTCCCTGTACACATGAGCCTAATGGTCGCTGCTTTTAAACGTAGATAACATTTCGTAGCTAAAGTAGAGGACCTTTAACCACATCTTGAGACGTACTGTACATAAAGTCCTAGTCCCATATTTTTATAGTTCATAAATAAAGACACGTGTATTTTTGGGCGCTACTAGAAGTAGAAGACAATCTCCGTGGCTAAGTGGTCAAGCCGTTTGTCTCGGGCTCCGAATGTTGTGGGTTCGATTCCGGGCAGGGTGAACCTTAGGTTCACGAGTGCATTCTTTCGGTCTATAAAAAAAAAATATGTAGATGACACCATAATGGTGAAGACTGATCTATATAAATATGTAGATGATACCATACTGGTGCATATTGGTCTATATAAATATGTAGATGGCACCATTTTGATGCATATTGGTCTATACATACGGTATATGCAGATGACATCATATACCAATTATCCCTTTAAAATGGTTCCTGACCTCTCTTTACACATGGACTGGCCGGGATTAGGCCTAGGTTGGTAATGGTCTCTCCTCGGGAAATTGTGTAAAGCAAGACGTCCTGTGTGCAAGTTGCGCAAGTTTCCATAATTTTCCTCATTATAATTCACAAAGAGAAGACCTTAAGGTCATTATCCTTGCAAAATTGTTACAGTAAATAACCCACCCATGTATAAATAGAGCTAGTTGCTTTACATGGAATCTGTGAAGAAAAAAATAAACCTTACACAAATGTATGCCGAAGTCGGGCAATATGTCCCCCTGTTGTTAAGATACATAACTATAAGTAATCACATTTGACAGGAGTCTGTCCTTCAAGGACCACCTTCAAGGACATATAATCAGATTGCTACTGGAACTATTAGTGTTGGAACTCTTCGCTGGCTGCTGAGGATGGGGACGGAGCGCTTATGGGAATGTCCCGAATGCTGTGATGTCGGTTCCTAAATCAATCAATCAATCAATCAATCATAACTATAAGTAGATGATATCGCTCTTCTCTGGAATTATGAACGAACAACGTGTATTGTGGGCTATTTCTTAGAGCTGTTATTGCACAATTTACTCAAAAACAAACATCCCCTAAGTATTTTGTTATTACAACTATTCGGCATGTAACCTTCACGAACACATCAGGTTCACCTATAACCCGGTCGTCTAACTGCGTCCCACGGCCACTTGGGGATCCAGGTTTGGGTCAGGGCTGCCGTGTGTGAGTAGTGATTGATTTTATGTATGAATTTTTTTTTTTAAATTGTCCCATAGCGGTTTCCTACTGTAGGTCTGTAGTGGCGTCACATTTTGTAGGCCGAGAACAAGGGGGAATAGGCGGCCAATGTGACTCTCACTTTGGCAAACGAAGAGCCCAGGCGTCGAACTAATCTCCGACCGTGCTTATGGCATTACCAGCGCAGTTCGCTATCAACTTCGCCAGCTACACTTTCACGTTTTCACAGAATGCCCCTTTGCAGTTTTTTTTTTAAATTTAAAATTATATTTGTGAAGACTATCCGAAGCTCAATTTCATGTTTTCACAGATTGTCCCATTGCAGTTTTGTATTTAAAATTATATTTGTGAAGACTATCCGAAGCTCAACTGCTCCAAATTAAAAAGTTAGTTGCATACCCTTTACAGGACGTCGCAGTCAACCCCGGCATTTTTAGCTGTTTGTAATTTCTTGGCAAGTTTACTTCAGTAGTGTGCCATTGCTTTCTGAACGACCGACACTTATACCATTGAATGAAAACCAACGCAAGGCGGTCTGCAAATTTAAAATAAAAGGATAAAATGTGGAAACATGATTAGAGTTGTTACCAGTTTTTTTTTTTTTTTTCTCGCCCATCCTTTACAGGACATTGCTGTCAACAGCAGTATCTTTCAGCTGTCTGTTGATTTCTTGGCAAGATTACGCTCAGTAGTTTGCCATTGCTTTCTGAGCGGCCGGCTCAGTTATCCCGTAAGTCACTAGCTGAGGACGAACCGCTCCCAGTTCTCGCCCGCTACGAGACTGGGTGATAAACGGGATTACGGAGAAAGTGTTGTAACCCCTCGGCCAGAGAGACCGGCTGTTACCAGTTAGCCAAGTTTGTTTCACAACGTAACCGTAAAGGCTGAATGAAGATCGATGCGATAACCCAGTTGTTGATCGTATGTGTGCAATGGTGAAAATACCGTCACTCAATCTGAGCTATCATGGCATCTCTCAGTGAGAAAGATCTACATCAGTGGTTCTCAACCGGTGGGGAATTCCTCCCTAGGGGGGAATTTTAGGGTTCCGGGGGGGGGGGGGGGGGGGGGGGGGGGAAGAGAAATTAAGATTATTTCAAGATCGCGTTAATACAAGAACCGATTACTTAATATTGTTTTTTCCTTCATACTTTACGGTTCTATACGTCTCACCGTTCTAAAATTCATTTTATAAAGTAAGTAGACCCACAAATCACGTTTTATGTGGACGTCTAGGCTTATTTTAGTATGTGCTATTAAATTTAGCTTCCATTATTACGTATACTGTGTAGGAGGGGATTTTTAGGTAGGAAATACGAGGGGGGGATGACGTTCTGAAAATATGGTGAAGGGGGCACGGGCCAAATGTTTAGGTAGGAAATACGAAAAGGGGGGGGGGGGGATGACGTTCTGAAAATATGGTGAAGGGGGCACGGGCCAAAAAAGGTTGAGAACCACTGATCTACATGGTAATCTTAGAGTACACTATAAATCAGTTGAAGTAATCGTACAATCAGAAAATATACATCCAGGTATGATTCTTACTGCCTCAGTGATTGTTCTCTAAAGCGCTCATGGTCAGCAGGCATTGTAAACACCAACACATATGTGTCCAAATATAACATCGTAGAATTATAATGCAGTGGATGTAATCTCACTGCTTTATATACGGTGTACTATTAATGACTGTGGGGTTTTTGAAAATATTGCCATTCTAAGTTTTGTATTCACCCTTTGTGGAGCTCATGCAACATAAAAGGTAAATACAAAACTTGGAATGGCAATATTTTCAAAACCCCACAGTCATTAAAAATACACTCTGTACCAGGATGTGAAACGGTTAACAAAAAACTGAAACTGGCCACAGAAGACGCTGGGACACAAGCACAAGATATACTTGCCCAAATACTGAATGTCAACAGAATTATAATGCAGCGATTTTCACCCCTTTGCTTTATACCAGAAAATGAAACGGTTGGCAAATACCCCAGTCATTAAAAATACACTATGTGCCAGGACGTGAAACGGTTAACAAACACTGAAACTGGCCACAGAAGCGCTGGGACACAAGATAGTTACATATTTATCATCATGTAACAGATCCTGTGCAGAACGTCATTGCCATCACGGCCAGCAAAAAGATCCTCGATCTTTGCCAATTCCATTAGCCTGTGCATTTCTATGGCCAAAGTGTCTTCAATGTCTTGTGCCGATCTTCGTGATGGTCAACCCCGGACTGTTTTTCTGATAACAGTGTCTTCTATCAGTGTTATTTCCAAACCACAGTGACGTTTACAATGGCCGAAGTATAAGTGTAAGTTAATAAGTAAGTCACAAATGGCTGTAGAAAAATAACTAAATATGATAACAACTTGAAACCAGTTTATTTGTATACATACATTGTCCCTTTATTTCTCAACATAATTTTCCCCAACATTGATGCACTTATCCCATCGTTTTATCAGTCCTCCCAAATCGGCTGCATAGAACTGCGTGCTCTGTTTTCTAAACCACGTTTTCACTTCACATTCAACTTCGGCGTCACTCGCGAAATGTCTCAGTGGACTTAGCCCCTAACGATTTCCCGTAAGGCGGTGCATAGCTGGGTAGAAAAAGTTACGAGGGCGAGTCAGTAAGTAAGTTACACAGTTATGTGGGTGGCAGGTGAATGAAAACAAAGCACACAGTTATATGCAGCCTGTTTGGGAGGACTGATAAAATTATGGGATAAATGCTTCAATGTTGGTGGAAATTATGTGAGAATTAAAGGGACAATGAATGTATAAAAATAAACTTGTTTCAAGTTGTTATCATAGTTAGTTATTTTTCTACAGCCATGTATGACTTACTTATTGACTTCCCCTCGTCGTTTAGCTTCTCAGACATTATGCTATATATGAGCCGGTTATTTTCACGGTTCAGATCTTGTAGAATGTCAGCATTTGTGTTTTCTTTTGTTTTGTTGTTCTGGGCACACGGTATTATAAGACGTTTTCTTAAGTACGGGACCTTTTATGTTTCCAACCTCGTATGGGCCAGCTGTGTACTTAAAAGGAAGAGAGAGAGAGAGAGAGAACGAACGAACAGACTTTATTTTCAAAGGGTAACAAATTGGGCACGCAGGCTCGTCTTACATTCGGCCCTTCCAATCACTCATCTTTCTTTCATCAACAGTGCATAGGAAAAAACATTGTCACATGAATTTTGTAAACATAAACAATGCATATTACTATATTATGTGACTCATCCATCACCCACCCACACATCCCCCATTCACTCCAACTCCTCCACTCAACCACACACATAACCCACACACACATACATTCCCCCACCCATCCACCACATCCCGACACCTACACATCTCCCCACCCACACACACACCTCTCACCCAGCACACATCCCATCCACCCACACCCCAACCCACACATCCCCCACCCACACACATCCACCCACCTACACACATCTCCCCACCCACTCACATATCCTCTACCCGTCCCATTACCCACCAACAATCACTCACCCACATATCCTCCTCCACCCACACACCTCCAAACCACCCAGCCAAACACACATTCCTCAGCCACACATCCCCCACGCACACGCACATCTCCCCGTCAACTCACATATTCCGCACCTACCCACACACAAATTCCGAACCCACCCACATAATCTCCCATCTCCCCCAACCCACTCACAGATCCCGAGCCCACCGCTACAAACATCCCCCACCATCTCCTAACCTACACACACTCACCCACCCTCATATCCTCTACCCACCCACACATCCTCTACCCACCTATCCCCCAACCAAACATCAGTTATCCACATACCTTTACTCATATATAATCACCCACCCACACGTCCTCTACCCAACCACACATCCTCCACCCACCCATCCCCCAGCCACACATCCCTTAACCACAAACCCCTAGACATATACACACACATCCCGACCCACGCACAATCTCCCCACCCATACATACATCCCTCACATACATCCCACCCACCAACACATCCCCCATTCACAAACACACACCTCCCATCCACGCACAACCCACACACACATCCCCAATCCATACACTCATCCCCTCACACATTCCTAGACACGCGTACTTATCCCTCAACCACTAACACCCACACATCCCTTACCCACTCAATAACACATATATCTCCTATCTACCCACCCACACTCACACACCCTAACCACCCATCTAAACACACATCCCCCACCCTCACACACATCCTTCACCCACCCGCACACCCAACCACACCCCACCCACCCACACACACACACATCATTTAGCCACTCCCAGCTCCCCTCCCACACAACACCACACCCACACACATCCCAAAGACACATCCCTCACCCACACACACATCTCCTCACACATCTCCTACCCATCCACACATCCCCAAACTACAATCACCCTCACTACCCACACATACATCCTCCATCCAGCCACACACACACACACTCCCACCCAACCAGACATATCCCCCACCCACACACACATCCCCAAATCCATAACGCACCCCTCCCCCAACCCACACACATCCCCCACACACATTCACCCACACATCTCTCACCCACACATCTCTCACCCACACATCTCTCACCCACACAACACTCCCCACCCATCCACCCAAACATCCCACACCCATACACATCCCTCGCCCACACACACACACATCCCCAAACCCACAATCACCCCCACCTGCATACATCTCCCACCCACCACATATCCCCACCCACACATATATCCCCCACCCATTCCCATAACCCACCATCAATCATCCACTCACATATCCTCCTCCACCCACTCACCCACAGCCACCTAGCCAAACACACATCCCCACCCACACACACATCTCCCTGCCAACCCATAATCCCGCACGTACCCACACACAAATTCCCCACCCACCCATACAATCCCACCCCACCCACCCACACATCCTGAACCAACCCACACACATCCTGAACCCCCACACACATCACGAATCCACCCACACACACATCCCCACCATCCCCCAACCTACTATTGTGACCAAACTCCCACACTTTACACACACATACAGTGATGATTGTCATGAGCATTGTCGCAAGATTGTAAAGAAAATGGAGAAAAATTGTACATATACATTTTGTAACTTAAAAATTAGTGATGCAATTCAACTCTCTCTCTTTTCTCTCTCTCTTTTCTCTCTCTCTTTTCTCTCTCTCTTTTTTCTCTCTCTCTCTCTCTCTCTCTCTCTCTTCTCTCTCTCTCTCTCTCTCTCTCTCTCTCTCTCTCTCTCTCTCTCCCCCACTCACTAACGCTCTCGCTCACATTACAGTAATGTTATATTATACATGATTGATAAAATCAAGTGTCATAGAGAGAGAGAGAGAGAGAGAGAGAGAGAGAGAGAGAGAGAGAGAGAGAGAGAGAGAGAGAGAGAGAGAGAGAGAGAGAGAGAGAGAGAGAATAACACCATAAGGTGACTTAATTTTTAAAATCACAACCAGATCGAACGTAACTGGACCTGTTCTAGCAAATTCTCGAGTCAGCGACTAACACCCAATCTCCATGGCGCTCCTCCCTCACAAAATATTGATAGAATATAACGATTCAGTAATAATTATAATGTTGATAATGAGATAGTTATTTGTGTTCATTGGATGGCATTCTTGTATTTACATTGTTTAATATTACATTTCTATGCTGTCATCTTCAAGCTTTAATTAGCTGTCAATCTAAGAATTATTCAGATTTCAAATTTGTAAAAGTGTCTTCTGTTTCTGAAATCATATTTTTAAAATATCAAATTATGCATAAAAATTGCATGTTTAAATGTCGAACATTTCTCTTGATTAATATTTTAATATTTTGTCATTGAATACACACACACAAAACTGGTTTTCCACAATTTGCTTCTAACAAAAAGCAAAGAAGTAATGTGGGGGTGTTACTTCTTTCGCAAGCAATGTGTCTTACATTGAGCTAGCCAATTAACGTACTTAGTAATCCTTACATGGGTGGCTGTATTGGCTTCCTCAGCAAAGGAAGTTCTGCTCTAACTCATACTACATATTAATTACACGTTTCTGCCTTCTCTGGCTGTACATTTAACTACCATTAATACATCTCGTGTCGCAATGATTGCACTTTTGGCGGCATTGATGGCATCTATCTTGGAAGTATACCTGCTCCGTGGCGAAGACGTTACGGACGCAGATTGTAATTCCCCCATATCCGCGTTCGAAACACAGCTGTGGGCGATTTGGCAGTAGACTGCCGTACATTATGAAATGGTATGGGTGCCGGTCGTTCAGAAAGCAATGGCAAACTACTGAACGTCAACCTGCCTAGGAATCACGAACAGACAAAACATGCTGAGGTTGATTGCTACGTCCTGCAATGGATATGAAACTCACCTTGGATGTAACCCCCCCATCCCCCCCCCCCCCCCCCCACCCCCCACCCCACCCTCCTTGAGTATTGCGTTGGAGTTTTTTCCCAATGAAATAGACTAGAGCCTGTAGAGTTTTAAAACAAAAATTAAACCAAACTAGGCTTAATTCCAGCTACTCCACATGTGATGTGCTGAATCTGGTTGCATCCAAATTATGCCAGTACCGATTTTGCACTTGCTGGTTTCTGGGCGTGGAAAGGTGAAGGAGAGCTGTACAACACAATCCCCGTGGAGATGGTACTTTGGTATTGGGTGCGGAGACAGGACTCTACACCACCCTCACACCGATACAGGCAAAGATTAGTTTCATTTTCGTGCCAGGGCATGGCGGTGTACAAGGAAATGAGCAGGCTGATAGGCTTGCAGGTAAGGCTACTGTGGAGAATGGACGAGCCATAGGACAAGGCCGACATTCTGAATGCTCTACGAGAAGTAAGACTGTTGCGAG
Organism: Cepaea nemoralis; assembly: GCA_014155875.1. NCBI lineage: Eukaryota > Metazoa > Mollusca > Gastropoda > Stylommatophora > Helicidae > Cepaea > Cepaea nemoralis. The sequence continues at coordinate 303,092 of JACEFZ010027971.1, read as the reverse complement.
AACCAAGTGATGACTGTGAATCTAGAACCATGGCCAGACTGCGAAAACAGCAAGTTAAAAGAGGTCTCGCCTGACAAGAGCACTTTGTGGGAAGCCATAGAAGATTAATAAACCAACACAGAACTGGTGTCGTTAGCCACTGCACGCTGGGGGGTTTACTGAGGAGGGGTTCCGAGCATTTATGGACTGAATGTTTCGAAGTGCAATGAGGATGATCTATCAACTAACTAAACCAGTCGGTTTCAAGGGCTAGACGACTTTAATGCCAGTGCAAGATAATAAGATTTACACCTCGCGGTCTTTCAGAGGTTTGTCAGTTAGTCGCGGTTCCAACTTCACGGCCAAGGTTCGCACCATTATTTTTCTTTTCTGTACCAGTGAATATCACACAAAATTCTCATCATTATCCCATTGTGAAAAGCTGTCCTTCAGAGGATTTACACTTAACCACCAACTATCCACCCTAATTCCCATAATTTATACCAGTCGGCACTCAATGGGTGATGAGGTTAATATCACGCCGGTCATCTTTACTTCCCAGAACTTTCCTGGTGTCAGTTCTATGCTGGGTCGGCCTGTGCGTCCACTACAATGGGAAAATAATCCCACCTCGAAGGAAATTCGAAAAAGTTCAGGCCGGCGGACTAACTAATTTTGCCCTTTGTTTACGCCTGCCTTTATTCTCCAATATTGTCTTCTCTAATATACTCTTTGCCGGCTTCGTGGCTTAGAGGTTATGACTTTTCTCCGTAATCTCGTATACTCTCGTCAGGTAACGTGATGACGGTTCAAATCAGCAGTGGTTCGAAACGCATCGGTAATTTACGGGGGTATGTGAGCCGGCCGCTCAGAAAGCAATGGCAAACTACTGAGCGTAATCTTGCAGAGATCACATACAGCTGAAAGATGCTGGTGTTGACAGCTATGTCCTGTAAAAAGGATATGCTAAAAAGATATATATATATATATACTCTTTGGTGCGTCTTCGTGTCTTAGGATGTGACCGATCCATGACAACAATTACTTAAGACGTCACGCTCCGGCTACAAATTTTTTGATTACGCAGCTTTATTCTCCAATATGTCTTCTCAATATATCTTCCAGCTTCGTGGCTAGAGGTTATGACTTTCTCCGTAATTCGTATACTCTCGTCAGGTAACGTGATGACGGTTCAAATCAGCAGTGGTTCGAAACGCATCGGTAACTTACGGGGGTATGTGAGCCGGCCGCTCAGAAAGCAATGGCAAACTACTGAGCGTAATCTTGCCAAGAGATCAACATACAGCTGAAAGATGCTGGTGTTGACAGCTATGTCCTGTAAAAAGGATATGCTAAAAAATATATATATATATATATACTCTTTGGTGCGTCTTCGTGTCTTAGGATGTGACCGATCCATGACAATCTTGTCGTTTTTAATTACTTTAAGACGCACTGCTCTACTGTAGCTACAAATTATCTTTGATTTCTTAAAGTAATGGGTCATCATTATCGTCATCATTACCATTATCACCAATCTCATCGTCATCATCAGTTGCCTTGCATACTGCCGTGTGTGATCATGCTTTACCGCAACTCCCGCTCTCCATCATAATATAGCAATTCGTGTGTTGATACCTTGCATGAAAAAAAAAGACTATAAAACTATTGTCACTTGTTGCCTACTTGCAATATTTCCAGCTTTGGCACTATGTTTCATGTATAATTATATTAATTCAAACGTCAGGGTTCGCTATTGTAAGTATTCAATATATTATACTTCATAATTCTGCTTCTTCTTTCACCCGTTATCCCTCACTGGGGAATAGGCCAACAGGCAATTCATTCCAAGCCCTCCTATCCTTAGCCATTCCATGCAGCTCAGTTTAACACACAAAATGGTCGCACGCTAAAGCTGGCAGAGGCAATCGCAATTCATTTACAGAAACCAACTGTATTCAAATAAAATTACATAATAGTCAGTTTATGATTACCGTGGTAGACAATTCAAATTAATGTGTGATTATCTGTGTTGTACATATCAGCTTGAAGGATGTATCTAATTATTTTAGTTTATGCTGTGTGATTTCTGCAGTATGTATCTAATGAGATGCAGCGAAATTTGCCAGATAATAAAACGTGCAATCTATTGTTTTTGTCTTTATTATTAAAATATATTATTTATCTTTTTCAGACAACTAGCTCAGTTTTCGGCTTTGATGACTTCATCGCTGACACTGTACTCGCAGTCTACGGGTACTAATGTTCGTGGAAGACATCGACAAAACAACATCGAAAGAGTGGGCCCTCTCTAGCTGTTTGCATAGCAGTTGTTGTTTCCTTAACTCTTTAAATACCAAGTTGAATTTACTGTAAACCTTTAAACCATGTTTCCTCTTAACTTCACTTTATCATTACCATCATCAACATCATCATCATCACGACCATTATCATCATCATCATTAACAACAATTATTTCAGCCCTTAGTCTGGTTGGTAAACTTCCTGATCTGTTCATTCCATAGTTGTCTGTCTTGTGCCGCTCTCTTTAATCCCATGCATGTCCACATTGATAGACTTGTGCATGCCTTCTCTGTTGTCCTTGGTCTACCTTGCCTTTATTCTCCAACATTGTACTCTTCACTATACTCTTTGGTGCGACTTCGTGTCTTAGGATATGACTGTTTCATGACAATCTTCTCCTTTTTAATTACTTTAAGAAGTCTTCTGTTTTCTTTTATATTCTATAGAACTTGCTTGTTTGTCCTTTATTTTTTTCCAATTAATTGTTTGACATGTTTCCATAAGACCGTATCTCAAATGCCACTACACATTTAGTTTTTATATCAGACTTATTCATTGTCCATATCCTTTGACAGTCGGCGACAGTGGCTTAGGGGTGATGAACACAGTTTCAAAATTCCGACATACCGGAGTCGAAGACAGGACAGGCGATTTGGGAACTGTAGTCTTGAAACAAATGAAAATCGTAAGCTAATTAAAGAAATTAGACGTAGACTTCATGTTTCCGTTTGTATATACAATTTCTTTTCCTATTTGGATTTTACCACTGGATTTCCTTTTTCTCTACAATAATGTATTAATAGTCATGTTACTAATACAACGCACATTATTATTAATAATTATGTTAATCAGGTTTGTCAAATCGGCAAACAATTTTACTTATAACAATTCTTTAAAACTGTGCACATCTTGTTTATTTATATGCATGAGTTTAAATAATAAACATTGATTATAAATCATGCTTTTGCTATTAATTTGTTGGTATGTGTTCAGAATAATTGTTAGTGTTTTCATAATGGTTCTTTGGAGTATTTTTCATCTGATAAATTATTTATATTAATGACGATATATATATTTTCCTCTGTTCATATGCTTGTTTCGTTATATTTTTTTTTAATGTTTATTTAAACTTACAACACCAGTCTGCTTATTTTATCAAATGTAATATTTAACGCGTTACTAAACAAGATGTACAGAAGCCGTTTCTAGGGAACATAGTAATATGTTCTTCTTCAGGTGCAGACACCGGCAAGTATGGTTTCCCAATCCGGTCATGTTATATTTTAATGAAACTAGCGTTGCTAATATTATTGTTATTTTTCCTAATTGTTTTTTTTTTTAACGTTCGCTCGCTGTGAACTCGCGCGTAGTTCAAGCTAAACTGACTATTGCGTGTGGACTAACTTTCCCTATTACCAGTGTTCCTAGCCAGCAGGCGAACCCACTCCGACTTCAGAGGTATCTGTAATTTACGCCCCCAAGTCATGAACGAGAGTCAACATTTTAGCCCAACTGTCCGGTGCAGGGGTTGAACCCGCTCCCTTCCATCAGCACACCGGAAGTTTAAGAGCGAGCGCTCTTATCCATTCTCCCAAGTGTCCCTCCATTTGTTGCCTGATGTTGTAAGCTTTCCACGTACAATTAATTGTGTATCTCCTTTAGTCATATGACTGTGCCGAAGGGGATGCCAACGCAAGTCGCTATCCCGCATACCAAGCTCGAAACACATCTTGATTTGGAAGCAGACTGCTTTGCGTTGGTTTCCATGCAATGGTGTCCGTCGTTCAGGAGAGTAGTATAGTATGCGCATTTGCCACCTAGATTCCGGATTCAATCCGGAATATTTCTTTATATAATCCTATGTGACGTCACACAATCCGGTGAAAATCGACTCCCCATTCTCAATGGGGAGTCAAAGGGGTATAACTCATGTTTGGTCTTATTACATCCCTTTAAAAACCGGTGATCGGTGAGTGTGCGGGTGGCGGACGGTGGGGTCGGGCGTGCGTGCGTGATCGGGAACATGGTGCGCGATAGGTCGGTGTTCGAATCCAATTCAATATGTGACGTGGGTGTAAGACGGATTTTCGTTGTTAAGGAGGCGGTTATATGGCCTGTAGAGACTACTAGTGTCATCATCATACAAGGGTCACAGAGCTTCAGCGGTTGTGTTAGGGTTACATTTAAAAAATTTTAAAAGTTTTAAAAAATTAAAAACTTTTAAAAGTTTCAAACTGTCACAAACTGAAAGTTAAATAAGAATCATGTGTTAAAAGTTTAAAAAACTGAAGATTTCAACAAATTTTAACAATTTAAAAAAATTTTTAAAAATTTAAAAAAGTTTCAAAATGTCAGAAACTGAAAGTTAAGTAAGTACCATGCATTCAAAGTTTAAAAATCGCAATATTTCAACCAATTTTAACAAATTATAAAAATTTTTTAAAATTGTTAAAATTTTTAAAAAGTTTCAAAATGTCAGAAACTGAAAGGTAAGTAAGTACCAAGTCTTAAAAGATTAAAAATCGCAAGATTTCAATCAATTTTAACCAATTAAAAAAATTTTTAAAAATTTATAAAGTTTCAAAATGTCAGAAAACTTAAAGTTAAATAAGAATCATGTGTTAAAAGTTTTAAAAAAACTGAAGATTTCAACCAATTTTAACAATTTTAAAATATTTTTGTTCTACAAACTGTCGGTTGTTTTTCCAGTACCTAACATACCATACATTAAAACAGTCTCCTAATCTTTTTACGCTATGGTAATCACGGATTACAGGTCAACCTTGTCGCCACATCCTGCTACAAGGGCAGCGCGTGATACCTGTAATGACGCACGTAAATTCTACGTGATCGATCTTTGTACGGTCAGTAGTTTGGATCAGGTTAAAATCCCTATTCAGTGTACCGGGTGCGTGGTATTTAAGCCTCATTAGGGGACAATACCACTTGTCGCTAATACTCAAAAAGCGTCGTCTGGGCTGTTATCTGTAGCAAGAAAAGGCCAGCCTTCTTCCAAAAAAGACAAAGAAACGTCAAAGAGAAGAAACGAAAACATGGATTACAACCCTGGCCAACGAAAGGAATATTTGCCTCCTCTTTCACCTACAGCCATTTTGTTCTACCAGAAACCTACTTCTAGCAGTCAGGCAGCAATAAACCTGCAAGAGACAACCTTTGATTCGCTTAATGATGTTTCTTCAGATGAAAATATTGACCTTCTACCTAGTAGTCATGGTCCAGCCTCTGAGTCTCTCAAGAAAATTAATGTTTTGTGGAATGAAACATATCCCACGGCCGGTTTCCGAAGCTGCTCATCTGGTTCAACAGAGGAAATACAACACCAAACGATTAAGGTTTGTATAAATGGTAACTTTATTGCTCATAGTTCCGATGTCTAATTTTTACCAGTATTAGTATGGACCAACCAACCCTGATACAGACTCGTGTGTCGTGGAGACATTTGTTGAGATACTCCTCTTTAGAGTCATTCGTGGTCCATCACTATCACCACCTTCTCGGTCCTTCTCCGCCTTACTTTTTTATTATACAAACAATTCTGCTCCCAATAACTTGACACCTGACAGGTTCTCCGGCTAGTTTTCACCACCTACCTCCACACATCCTAACAATCCTGGTTATATAATATAAGGTGATCCCCAGCAGCATTCACGGCTGGTCTGGTGGTTCACATTCTAAGATCATTGGTACACATTTTCCCACCTTGTTCTGTCTATTGTACATTAGTACAGTCCCTCTGTCGTTAGTATGGCATCTACGTAATGATTGTGTTTTGGTTTATGAAGACTTGTCACCACAACATTTTCTGCTTTCCATAATTTTTTACATTGCAAAGCGGTCCTATACAGCCTGTTTTCATAACATTTCCACAACTGTGTCACAGTTGATTTCATGCATATCGTAATTACTGTCAAGTTTTTTTCTCTCTCAAGTCGTGGTCAAAGAATGTCGACAGGCGGTTTTTTGATGCAAATTACCAGTTCTCTTTGTCTCTCTCCTACTATCTTTATTACACTCCATTCAATGTGTTTTTTCATCATTCTTCTTTGAAATCAACTGTAACTTTCACATAATTTCTTATATAAACAACACAAGCGGTTTATTAAAGGAGACCATGTAAAAGGTCTTTTTAACATAATTCCAGGGGCATCTCCGCTTATATAGCACAATATTTAATGATAAATATAATTCATTGTGTTGTTCACTGTAAATAGTGGTATTTGATTAAGATATTGCGATTTTCATAGAGATGTGTTATATGTTGCAGTTCTTTAACTTTCATTATAAATAGTTATTGTGTTTTGTAACGTATTAATGTATTATTATCAGGTGGAGTTTTATAACTTTTACACCAGCCGTTGCAGTCGTGTAAGTTTTCAATGTGGTTGTTTCCGGCACAGGTTAAGTTTGCATCAGAGCCGTACCTCTCGAAAGTTCATCTCGTTGGCACCGAAGAACGCCATGGTAACTGGCATCATGTAACCAGAGAACGTGAGAATTTTGAAAAGCGTGTTCTAACGCTGGAACCAATTTTTGACCCCAGTCCTGAGTCACAGAGTCAAAGTCCTGGAGCAGAGAAAAAAGTCAAGAACAACCGTGGAAGAGGCAGAGATAGTCTAATCACCTTGTCTGTGTGTCATAGTAAAATAGTTATAACCAGAAATAAAATGTGTATGCGCCTTTGTTCTTGTACCTGTATGTATCAAGTCTGCCACCGATAACAGGGTGTCATCAGCCTCTCACTACGAGAACGACATGAAAAACCAGAAAGAGGAAAACAGTAACAACATATACTACTACTATTAATAATACTAACGCTACAGCTAAACTAAAAAGAACCAGCAAACGTAATTTTATAAGTTTTATTTTGACACAACAGGACATGAATACATCGGCAACAACAACAGGTTATAGATAACGGAAAACAAGAACAAGTTGATTTCTAATCAACAGTAATAATAATGGGGGGGTGGTGTTGGGAGAAGTATGCAGTCGTCAGGGTCATCGTACATCACTGTTTCTGCACTCATCCAACTTCGGAGCGGGGGTGTATTGTGTGGTGGTGGTGGTGTGGCCTCCTCAAATAAAAAAGTATCCACACTTAGCTGGCTTCGAAGAGGTTGTGTATTTTGTGGTGGAGTACTCGGTTGGGGTGAGGTGGCAATAAGTTCACAATCCGAGGAGATTGACAAGGATTGCCAGTGATGGCCGTGTGTGGCGTGTGGGTTGAGGTGATTGGGGAGGGAGCTCCTGTTCTCGACGAAGAACACACCTCCTTAAGCGGTTGAATCCCAAGTCTATAAACTCTTCCTTGGTCAGAAGACGCTCCATTACACCTCTTAAATGGGCATCCACAGCCTCTTCAAACGTTTCGCTCAGGCAGGAGTGGGCTAGTTGATTTGGCTGCTCTTCGATGCACCCCGTGCAATAATGGAACCGGTTGGTGCACAGTTCAGTTAGCACGCGCTTTGTAACGTTCTCAGCGGCAGTCATTCTGTAACATCAGAACAATATACAGGTATAACTAACAGAAATATGGGTGTGAGAGATAGGTATTTAAATCAAGAACATAACATATGATCAGACATAACCACGATAAATATAACATAGCGCAATCTGACATGGTTTGAGCCTAGAAATTGAAAAGCGACACAACGGTCATAATACGAAATAAATACACAAAAGAATTCAGGACCTACTATTAAAAGAACCACCTACATCAACAACCTGTCTAAAAACAAAGATGACCAAATATTCATAGAATAGATTCTAAGTGTATGATCAGCTTTTATAAAATGTCACCATGGTGATAACAGAGATGAACAGTATGCTATTCAATTTAATAATGAAGGACCGCCGATTTTTGAAGTAGGGCGTTCGGAATGTTCTTAACCATATGAAAATTGACAAGATCCCGGTTCATATAACACCACCACAGAAATGATTAAGGTTTTAGAAGAATATGAAATAGATCAAGTTAAAAGATTGGTGAACACAATATATTTTATTGTAATATGTAATTCTGTATGTACGGTCATCCGAAAGAAATATAGAAGATATGGAAGGAATCAACATTGGGGGACGATGCATCAATAACATTAGATATGCAGATGATACAGTCTTGATTGCAGTCAATGAACAGGATCTGCAACCTTTAGTAGATGTGGTTGTTGCACACGGTGAACAACTGGGCTTAGAATTAAATTGTAAAAAGACATTATGATCGGCACTGGGAAGAAGGAAATACCACAATGTGATATACAAGTAAATGGGAATATTCTTAACCAAGTGAATCGATACAGTTATCTAGGAACAGTCATAACATTTGATGCCTCGAAGAGATTAGAACAAGAATTGCCATGTCGAAGGTAACATTTTGCAAGATGAAAAACATACTGATCAATAAAAAGATGTCAACTGAAATGAGAAAAAAGAGTGATATGACAGGACATGACCGCCCACGCTTATCGACGTGGCATATGATGGACGGATGCATCGACAGAAATCAGGAGCCTTGGAATGTGAGCAATATCGAACATTGACTATAAGGAGTCACATCGCGAAGATTTTGCTACGACTTATCGTGCAAAGAGTTGGTCAGAAATAGGATAAGAACAATGGGGGTTTATAGAAGACAAGGGGTGCATTAAATATCGTATATATGTTGCGAACAGTAAATGAACGTTCTGTAGAAGTAAACAAAGATCAGGACTGTGTAATGTCTCTATAGCTCTTTTCCTTATACAGCGAAAATATTTTCAGAAATATTAACGATATGAATGACAGCATCGCAAGATTGACGCTACGTCAATAAAATTAGCTGTGCAGCTGATACAGTCTTGATTGCAGACAGTGAACAGGATCTGCAACAATTAGTAGATGTTGTTGTTGCACACGGTGAACAACTGGGCTTAGAAGACACAGATTATGCATGTGTAAACAAGTCGCCCGGTGTGAGTAAATTGACCAGCTTTTACTGTCATAAAGAAGTGTGCTATGAACACTGCGTCTTGGTCTATGTCCAAGTCAGCGTCGTCGATAAAACTTGTTCAAGCCATCAATCAGGTGCCGGCTCTACAAAGTTGGCTGCCATGGATCTCCAACAATGTCTCTCACCCTGACTGTATATTCTATCAGGTTTATGTTTATCCATCTCTTGATGTTATCTTCCCGCTTGTCTCGTTGTCTACCTTTTTATCGCTTGCCCTTCAACCTGGCCCTGTTTACTTGTTCCACTAGGTCTTTGTAAATTTTTGCTCGCTTTCTGTTAGTATCGTCTGTGTACCTAAGATTGTTTTATGATTCTTCCATGGTTGTTAAGTCCAGGTAGTTCAAGTTGTATAAAAATTTCTTTCTGTTTATAGGTTGAATAGACTTGGGAATAGTGACCATTCCTACCGTACTCTTCTTTTTATCCCTATAGGTAACGAACAGTTATTTCCGAATCTAACAGACACAGCTGCCGTCACACAAAGATTGTTGGCAAGTGTTAAATTAAACTCATAACAAACATTGGAGAATAGAGATAGTAGGAGAGAGTTAGTAGGAGAGAGCTAGAGAGACGGAGAGAAAGAGAGAGAGAGAGAGAGAGAGAGAGAGACAGAGAGAAAACGAGTGAAAGCTAATGAGAAAGTAAAAGTATAAAGAGAATGACATGAAGAGATCGAGCTCGAGCTAGAGAGAGAGAGACAGAGGCAGAGAGAGAGAGTTAGAGCGAGAGAGAGAGAGAGAGAGAGAGAGAGAGAGAGAGAGAAGGAGTTAGGAAGCTCTGAAAACACAACTTACGTGATTATAACGAAGGTAAACACAGCAACGACGGGGACTTGAAACACTGTGAAAAAAGAAGAGGAATAATAAGGGAGGCAGCTAATACAAATTACATCATGTTATGTTATGAAAACATCATCATCAGCATCAATATCTTGTATTCGGAGCTGATCCACGATTTTGGTGAAAATGTAAAAGGCAAAACCTGATCACCCGCGCTTATTGCCATGTCACATCAGGCTTTTTGATGTCAGTGATGGTAGTTGATGATGTGACATTCTAATGAATTGACCACTTGATCTTCTGCTTAGCATTAAATGTGGTACAAGGTGTTGATCCCACTGTTTGTCAGATTACATCATTTCTTACTCGGGCTCTGCTTGTTAAGCTGGCAGCTCACCTCAGTCATCTCATCTCACAGGTGGTGATTTTGCGAAAGTGTGTTTTGGATAATTTCCAAGTTTGAGATTGGTAGCATATGGTTGGTGTGAATATGTTGTTTTATTCTCTGTCGCTTTGCGGACGTGGGTATTGTTGTATGTTTCTGTATGGGTGATAGTTGATATGTACAGAGTTTATCTGTTTGTGAGATAACCGCGGTGAAAAATACACACACTGAAAGCGGTGAATGTAAAGTTGGAGACGAAAATAGTGTCACCAAACCTCGCCTTGATCGTAAATAGAATTATAATACCAACATTACATATAAAGTTTGGTGTGCTGAAGTGCTTTGTTAAGACAGCGAATACAACTGTTTTAATTAATTATACATAATAATTAAGTATCGAAATGGCGTATAGAAGTAATTAAAGTTGATATGTTTGATTGACTGTCCATTAGAATGTTAATATACGTTGTAATATTTATCGACAGAGACTACAATCTACTCGTTCTTTTTTGTTGTATTTGTGCGCAACTTTCTGTGTAAGTGTAAGACGAAGATTTATTGTGACTTAGCTGCAAACTTAGTGTTGAGGTAAGCGTGAATACACCAGGAATACAATATTCCCCAACCTCCATAATTATGTCTTTCTCGAGAAACTTTTCGTTTTTAGTGAGAAAAACTTTCACCAAGATATAATATCAATGAAAGATTGATACCATGGGTTTTTGGATGCCCACCTATTGGTCGATTACTGAGGGCCCCTTAAACCTGACTCAACTGTCATATCAACATTCATTTGCTTAAAAATTAACACAAGCCCATTACACAGACACAACCGTGGGGGAAAAGTACGAATAATACACACGGTGTTTATTATTGGGGAAAATTGTCATAAGGCACGTATGCAAGAGCATTATATGATGGAAAACGGGGAAGGTTTAACAGAAAACAGTAATTGTATAAGTTCTATCTAGGCTAAAATAAGAATTTGTTGAAGTGAGAAGAATACGAAATGCATTAAGAAATGGTGACGGGTGGAAAGAAAGTATACAAACAAAGCGACATAAATCACTATGTTGAACAGAATAGAGCAAAACAAAAGATGTATTTCAGAAAATTTTTGTTATATGGCAGTGAATCTTGTCATGTAAATTAACAGATTAGGAAGAACTTGACGACAACAGTGATCTGGTGCCTGAGACGAACGCTGTGAGTATTTTGGTTTGGTAGAGAAACTAACAACGATTGTCTGAAAAAAAAAGTTAATGAAACGTGAACAATATGTACACCGATAAGAAATAGACCAATAGTTGTTTTGGTGATGTGAGGCGGCGGAGAACGGCACTGGAGAATAATTTGAACAATTGGAAAGCTATATAGTATTTGAAGATACTGACTAAAGATAGAGAAAATACTATTATAATTTCAGGAAATACCTGTCTTGTGAAGAAGAGATTTGCGTTGATCCACACCACTGGTTGTGATATGCACGTGTAGAATGGTGACGACAGGTATCTGAGTGTTACTGCGGTGGTGTTTCTTGGTACGGTCGTGGAAAATCGTTGACAATAAGGCTGGTCACTTGACGAGTTGGTGAGACTGCAGACTACTGACAGTTGTGTATAACCAAACTACAGCGATTAATTTATACCAAGACCAAATAACTAGAACATATCGGTCGAGTGAATATATTGTATTGGTCAGTAATTTCTATGTTACACTTTTTGACACATCATGGTTAGTTTGACGTCAGTGGATTTTTGATTGAATGGACAGGGTTGCTACGCTAAGGTCGGGTGAAGGTGGTGTCGTGGTCATTTGTATAATCGATATGTTACACTTTTGACACAGCCTGTTTAGTTGAAGTCCGTGGATTTCTGATTGAATGGCCAAGCTTGTTGCGATAAGGTTAATGAAGACCCTCGTTACTGGTTTCTTGAAATTTAATATGTCCACAAGACAAGAGAGAGAGAGAGAGAGAGAGAGAGAGAGAGAGAGAGAGAGAGAGAGAGAGAGAGAATGAGACAGAGAGCCAGAGAGAGACAAAGATAGAGACAGAAAACAGAGACAAAGAGAGAGAGAGACAGAGACAGAGAGAGAGAGAAAGAGAGAATGAGTGAGAGAGTGAGACAGACAGCCAGAGAGACAAAGATAGAGACAGAAAACCAGAGAGGCAGAGAGAGACAAAGGTAGAGAAAGATAAAGAGAGCTAGAGACAGAGACAGAGAGAGAAAGAGAGGATGAGTGAGAGAGTGAGACAGACAGCCAGAGAGAGAGAGACAAAGATAGAGACAGAAAACCAGAGAGAGAGAGAGAGAGAGAGAGAGAGAGAGAGAGAGAGAGAGAGAGAGAGAGACGTTTATTCTAACATCCCGATACATTGTTGACGCGGTGGTGGAATCACGCTCACACATGTTGGTCCCGTGGTTCGACAACCACCAGACGAATGTTTTTCCCTGTAGTAATCCGCTTAACAACGTTTCTCGGATGTATATTATATGTGTAGTATATAAATTGTTTTGTATACAAAGGCCTGGTCCAGTTGCTAGCTCTAACACAAACGCACGCATGAATCTTTTGTCCTGTTCAGCATTACAACAAGTTAGTGCTTGGTGACCACTACGCCCGGGTAATTGCAACATTCAATCCATTTTCTCTGAGGCCTTTACCAGAATAGTATGAAATATTACGGATCGCTTAATTATGTCTGCTGACTGGACACATATCTGGGTATACAACACAGAACTTTTGGAGGTGACAAGTCGTCGAATTTAAACGAATCGTCCGAGCATGTAGTAGTAGTAGTAGTAGTAGTAGTAGTAGTAGTAGTAGTAGTAGTAGTAGTAGTAGTAGTAGTAGTAGTAGTAGTAGTAGTAGTAGTAGTAGTAGTAGTAGTAGTAGTAGTAGTAGTAGTAGTAGTGTGGTGGTTTCAGTAGTAGTAATAGTAGTTGTAGTAGTGGTGGTTGGTAGTAGTAGTAGTAGTAGTAGTAGTAGTAGTAGTAGTAGTAGTAGTAGTAGTAGTAGTAGTAGTAGTAGTAGTAGTAGTAGTAGTAGTAGTAGTAGTAGTAGTAGTAGTAGTAGTAGTAGTAGTAGTAGTAGTAGTAGTAGTAGTAGTAGTAGTAGTAGTAGTAGTCGCAGCAGCCGCAGTTGGTGTTGTTGTTGTTGTTATTATTTTATTAATAGTAGTAGTATATGTTGTTACTGTTTTCCTCTTTCTGGTTTTTGCATGTCGTTCTGATGGTGAGAAGTAGACGACACCCTGTTATGGGTGGCAGACTTGATACATACAGGTACAAGAACAAAGACGCATACACATTTTATTTCTGGTTATATCTAGTTTACTATGACAGAGAGACATGGTGATTAGACTATCTCTGCCTCCTCCACTGTTGTGCTTGACTTTTTTCTCAGCTCCAGGACTTTGACTCTGTGACTGGCTCCCAAGGACTGGGGTCAAAATTGGTTCCAGCGCTAGAACACGCTTTTCAAAATTCTCACGTTCTCTGGTTACATGATGCCAGTTACCATGGCGTTCTTCGGTGCCAACGAGATGAACTTTCGAGAGGTACGGTTCTGATGCAAACTTAACCTGTGCCGGAGACAAGTGCATTGATAAACTTACACGACTTCAAACACTTGGTGTAAAAATTATAAAACTCCACCAGATAATAATTCGTTATTAGTGACCGTTACAAAATACAATAACTATTTATAATGAAAGTTAAAAACTGCAAAATATAAAACATCTCTATGAAAACGGCAATATCTTAATCAAATACCACTATTTACAATAAAAACACAATGAATTATATTTATCATTAAATATTGTGCTTTATAAACGGAGATGCCTGCGGAATTATGTTAAAAAGACTTTTTACACGGTGTCCTTTAATATACCTATTGTGTGGTTTATATTAGAAATTATGTGGAAGCCACAGATCAATGATTGTATAGAAGATTGATGAAAAAACACATTGAACGGATAGTGTAATAAAGATAGTAGGAGAGAGACAAAGAGAACTGGTAATTTGCCTCAAAAACCGCCTGTCGGCATTCTTTGGCCACGACTTGAGAGAGTAAAATCGTGACAATAATTACGATATGCATGAAATGAACTGTGATACAGCTGTGAAAATGTATATGAAAACAGGCTTTGCAAAGTAAAAAATTATGGAAAGCAGAAAATGTTGTGGTGACAAGTCTTCATAAACCAAAACAAATAAATTACAGAGATGCCATACTAACGTCAGAGTGACTGTACTAATGTACAATAGACAGAACGAGGTGGGAAAATGTGTACCAATGATCTCAGAATGTGAACCGCCAGACCAGCCGTGAATGCTGAGGGGGGTCACCTTAAATTATATAACCAGGAGTGTTAGGATTTGTGGAGGTAGGCGGTAAAAACAAGTCAGTGAACACGTCGGGTGTCAAGTTATTGGGAGCAGGATTGTTTGTATAATAAAAAAGTAAGGCGAGTCAGGACAGGGAAGGTGTGTGTCAGTGTTGGTACTACTGCTGATAAAAATTAGACATCGGAACTATGCGCATGAAAGTTACCATTTATACAAACCTTAATCGTTGGGTGTTGTATTTCCTCTGTTGAACCAGATGAACAGTTTCGGAAACCGGCAGTGGGATATGTTTCATTCCACAAAACATTAATTTTCTTGAGAGACTCAGAGGCTGGACCATGACTACTAGGTAGAAGGTCAATATTTTCGTCTGAAGAAACATCATTAAGCAAATCAAAGGTTGTCTCTTGCAGGTTTATTGCTGCCTGACTGCTAGAAGTAGGTTTCTGGTAGAACAAAATGGCTGTAGGTGAAAGAGGAGGCAAAAATTTCTTTCGTTGGCCAGAGTTGTAATCCATGTTTTCGTTTCTTCTCTTTGACGTTTCTTTGTCTTTTTGGAAGAAGACTGGCCTTTTCTTGCTACAGATAACAGCCCAGACGACACTTTTTGAGTATTAGCGACAAGTGGTATTGTCCCCTAATTTAGCTTAAATGAGATACAGCTGGTACGCTGAATAGGTATTTAACCTGGTAACTTACCGGGATTCGAACCTGTCACCTCCATACGACATCTCACTGCAGCAACTAGTGTACTTCGAGGTATGACGAAATAGACATAGAGCACCTATCATATCCACGTCACCACCTTTACACATACTCTTGATACTCTATCCTTCAACCACCCCCAGTCACTTCGCCACCGTGTGGACGAGCACTGTAATCCTAACACAACCGCTGACGATCTGTGACCCTTGTTTGATGATGACACTAATAGTCTCTACAGACCATATAACCACCTCCTTAACAACGAAGAGCCGTCTTACACCCACTCCACCTTCCCCTTCGTGTGGACGAATACTGTAACCCTAACACAACACACACACACACACATACGCGCGCATGATCACAGTACAACACCACTAATAATCCCACACCTCAAGCCCGATAGACAGTTCACCCACCATGACTCCACCCCACTGCCCGGCCTCTTAACAATGAAGCACCATTTTAAAAAATCTTTCCCAACCTCCCGGCTTAGCCACGACGCCACCCGATGAAGAGCATCGTACTCCTAACCATTACATATCACCAATAGTCCCACACCTCATGCCCGATAGACAACTCGGCCACCATGACTCCACCCCAACCGATTTTTCGCTTGGATTCGAACACCGACCGCCCGCTGCACCATGTACCCGAGCACGCACGCGCACACGCGCACCCGATCACCAGCTTTTAAAGGGATGTAATAAGAACAAAACATGAGTTATATCCCTTTGGATCAGGATTGAGAATCCGGATCCCTTTTTCACCGGATCGTGTGACGTCACATAGAGCTATAGAGAGAAATATTCCGGATCTGGATCCGGAATCTGGGGGTCATTATGCACATACTATACTACTCAGGAAGTCAATGGCAAACTACCGAACGGTAAACTTGCCAAGAAATCACAAACAGCCACACACAAAAAGTGGTATGGCAGACTGTGACGTCATGTAAAGGACATGCAAGTAACGTTTATTTATTTATTTATTTATTTTTAACAAACCACACGTAACATTTTAACAGATTCTGTGCCAAACAAAATGTAAGTTTGGACCAAACCAAAATGAAAAACGGAAAACTGGAAGTAGGGGGTGTGTCACCGTTATGGCTTAAAAGTTGTTAATATGGTAGCAGACATGTTGTGTTATAATATCATGACAACACTCATACATAGGGTGTATTTTTAATTACTGTGGGGGTTATGAAAATATTACCGTTCCAAGTTTTGTATTTACCTTTTATGTGGCATGAACTCCACAGAGGGTGAATAAAAAACTTGGAACAGCAATATTTTCAAAACCCCGCAGTCATTAAAAATACACCCTATATAAGCCCATGAGAGGCACGGGAAGTCGCTTAAAATGAATACTTAATCACCCCATGACACTTTATCAGTTAATCAACGCATATATGTGCGTATATATTTCTGCTTTTCAGTGCGTTGTTTATTCTAGCAAATCTTTGGGAACTCATCAGGCCATTCACATGGCATGAGTTGAGTTAAGCTAAGAACCGACATCACTGCACTCAGGACATTCCCATATGCGCTCCGACCCCTCGCTCATCAACCAGCGAAGAGTCACACTACTAATCGTTCCCACCGTTATCTAATTGAAAGTTCTCCTGGTCTTCCCTCTCAGTTCTGAGACTCTACCAGAACCCCTGCCAATCCCCCGTAATCTCATCCTTTCCACATACGTGTTCTCAATCTGTTCCTCCACTTTCCCCACAGGCGCACCACCACTTCTCCCTTGTCCATAGGTAATTTACCACCGAGAGGTGCATTCTCTGTCAGCCTATCAGCCTGTTCATCCCCCCCCCCCCCACCCCGCACTCCCGCATTGCCAAGGCAAAAAATTCATACAATTCTTACAATCTGTGACTTCTGAAGCAAGGTGAGCCATTCCACGCGAAATATTTCTATCTCCCCCTTACTAAGCATACTCTTTGAATCCGTGACGAATAAGATGTGTGTTGCAGTGGTCTCCTCTAACGGAATGCCGCTGTGACTGCATTCCGCCTCCGTTACCATGCTGGAGGTTGTAGTCTCATATGCCATACACTCCTTTTTCAAAAATCGTTCATTAGCCTTCGCAATGAAACCCTAAACACTCCTTCTGTTTCTCACCACTGACCCATCAGTATAGATCACTATGTCACCTTGATGGGTATTACTCTGGATCAGTTGTTGCACTTCAAACTCCGTGCGGCCCGCTGCCCATTCTCTGTACTCACGACTCATGAGAAATAATTGTAAATGGCATGAGAAATAAATGTAAAAGTGGTATCGGCACACACAGAAAAAGAGGACAGAAGCAGAACTGAAAGGGTATGCCTTAGTTAGTTAATTAATATCCGTTACAGGACGTCGCAGTCAACACCAGCAATTTTTTGCTGCTGTGATCTCTTGGCAAGTTTATGTTCAGTGGTTTGCCATTGCTTTCTGAACGACTGGCACACATACCATTTCGTAAAAAACAAACGTAAGACGATCTGCTGCCAAATCACCCGCAGCTGTGTTTCGAACACTGGTATACGGGGTTAAGAACTTCATCCGTAACCCCTTCGCCACGGAGCTGGGAAAAGATTCTCTAGACCAGTGGTTCTCAACCGGTGGGGAATTCTTCCCCGCCCCCGGGAGAATTTTAGGGTTTCCAAGAGGGGGGAGGGGGGGGGGGAATTAAGAGTATTTCAAGATCGTGTTAATACAAGAACGGATTACTTAATATAGTTTTTCCCTCCATACTTTACAGTTCTGTACTTCTCGCCCTTCTGAAATTCGTTTTATAACGTAAGAATACCCACAAATCACGTTTTATGTAGACGTCTAGACTTGATCCAGTATGTGTTATTAAATTTAGCTTCCATTTTTACGTATATTGTGTAGGGGCAGTGGATTTATAGGGAGGAAATACGAAAGGGGGATGACATTCTGAACATATGGTGAAGGGGTGCATGGGCCAAAAAAGGTTTAGAACCACTGCTCTAGACAATATAAAAGTTGAAAGCTTTAGTGGCTCGCCGGGATTCGAAGCTGCTGACCCCAAAAGCGACAGGGCCTCGCTGAAGGGACATATGTTCTTCGACATACGGCCAGTTAGATACCCCTAAACTACCATCACAAGAAACTAATGGATACACCAAAAACACAATCCGCTTGGAAGTAAGCAGACGAAAACGAACAAAATGTTCACACAAGCCAAAGGACGAAAAAAAGTAAACTTCAGCCAGAGATTTCAAAAATACCAAACAACACAAGGATCCCTTTATGGACAATGATATATTAATCCGAGCTCAAATCCTTTACACCAAGCACTAACAACAAAATCCCTCAATCAAATGTTCAGAGAAGGCGAACGTCAACTAAATAGATAACGCAATTTCTGAAACCCATCACATTGGACACAGCAAATACTATCAGCTACTATATATATATATATATATATATATATATATATATATATATATATATATATATATATATATAATATATATATATATATATATATTATATATATATATATATATATATATATATATATATATATATTGCACGTTACAAATCCTTCGGCAGTCTGAAATCAATTCAATTTAATTCAATTCAACTTTATTTTAAAAGGATTACAAATTGGGCACGCAGGCTCGTCTTACATTCGGCCCTTCCAATCACTCATCTTTCATTTATTAATAGTGCATGATACATTCACATAGGAAACTACATTGTCAAATGAATGTTGTAAACATAAACAATGCATATTATGATGTTATGAGACACATCCCTCGCCCACCCAAACATCCCCCTCCCACCCACGTACACCCCCACCCACCCACACACATCCCCATCCACCCACACACAACCCCGACCCACCCACACACACACCTAACCCACCCACACATATCACCCACCCATACACACACACCCTTCATCCACCCACAGATGAAATCCATCAGAGAAGGCTGAAAATGTCGTTGCCCAATCTACATTTCAAATTGTGAAAGCCTACCCACAAAAGAGTATTTATAACGTGTGTGATTCTAGTACACACATACTTGGTTCCTGGTTGAAGTTAATTGGCACACTGTGGTAAGATTATCAGTGTGTGCTTTGTATGCGGAGACTGAGCCACTCATTGCGATACCCGCGTGCAGTTAAAGTGATCAGATGCAATAACCATACCAGTATTTGATTCCTGATCTTTCACGTTATCTTTACTTTGAGTGTGAAAATGTTCAGTTGTAACGGTTGTACTTTAGCATTTTGTTGGCAGTTCAGAGTCAAAAAATTCCAAGGAAATCAACAGACGATGAAAGATCGCTGGTGCTGGATAGGGCACTGGGGGGAAAAAACGAGGAAAATGTAACTAGACAATCCTTTGCCTAGACCTCATGGGGCGTACGAAATAATAGAAGACCTAACAAACACACGGATATCATCATGGCCGAATGTGTAAGAGCGCTCGCTCTAAACTCCCTGTGTGCTGAGGCGAGGTAGCGGGTTCAACCCCTATCCCGGTCAGTTGGAATAAAATGGTGACTTCTCGTCCTTTACTTGCGGACGTACATAACAAGTACCTCAGAAGTCGGAATGGGTGCGCCTGATGTAATGTTGTTTCTGACCATTCCGATCTACAGTCTATTTCAGTATTATCTGCTCGTGTTAAACCTCGTCAATATAGTTTTCATTGTTGGGATTTCATGGTGTGATCATTCTTCAAATTCTTCTTCAATTGTATTCGTTAAACTTGTTAGGCGTCACGGACAAGTATTACGTAGGCAAGAATATATATATATTTGAAGCCACAGATGTGTCTGCTTATAGTAGTATATTGAAAACACCACGAACAACCAGAATAGGGAATCTAAGTATTTTGACAGAGGCAAGACACACATGAAATGTATCACAATTATCAGAAACAGGCCGTCAATGTTTTAGGCCATATTATCAAAAACCAATAACAAAAATAAATAAATAAAAATAACAAAAACTGGAACACATGGTAACATATGGTTTGATTAATGGGGGGAAAGAGATAGAATAAGTCAGATGCTGTTGGCAAGGCGTGTGTTACTGCTGGCATGTGCTATGTGAGTTTTTCTTATGACTGGTGTGCTGTTCCGTTTTTCTGACCACTCGGATTTACAATTGAAATCAGACTATTCTGAGCGAATAGTTCCAGACTCGTGTTAAACCTTGTCGATGCAGTGTTCATTGCCTGGGCCTCATTTTGTGACTATTCTTTAAATTATGTTATAATTGTCTTCTTCAAACATATTTTGAGATCGAGATAATTACGAGTAATAAATAGACAAAAACATCCCACAAAGCCACAGATGAGTTGGTTTATAGATAAATTCAAAACAATGTTAGCCAGTCAGTCAGTCAGTCAGTCAGTCAGTCAGTCAGTCAGTCAGTCAGTCAATCGACAGATCATCCCCACTGCACATCCAACCATTCAGTCCATAAGTGCTCGGATCCCCTCCTCAGCAAATCCCGCAACGTGTAGCGGCTAACGACAACAGCTCTGTAATGGTTTATTAACCTTCTTTGGCTTCCTGTGTGGTGTTCTTGTTTGGCCACACCTCTTTTAATTTGCTGTTCTCGCATCCTGACCATGGTTGTAGATTATTCACCGACATCACTTGGTTCTTGCGAACGACTAACTTCTCGTAAATCATTCAGAATGCCAGCCTGGTCCTTCCACAGTAGTCTTATCTGCGAGTTTGTCAGCCAGCTCATTTCCTTGTACACCTGCATGCCCTGGCACGAAAATGAAACTAATCTTTGCCAGCCGAGACCGCTCCAGAGACAACAACCACTCTCTTAGGATCCATCTCATCTCTATCTTCTTGAGCATTGTCACAAAACAGGCCGGAGTTTCGCTTTGCGGTCTGTTTGACACGGAGACCACCGAGCTATTTCTAGCCGAAAGTCACCCGACGGAAATTTCCCGTCGCGGGAAGATTCTAGCACGTTCTCGACGATCTATTCTGGGAGGGCTTTCTTAGCCCAGCCAAAGATGGCTTCACGAAACTGTGTTGCAGGTGATTACCGCATGGGTAGCCCGATAAACTTCGTTACCTGGTGTAAGTGAAGTTATCAGACTCGCCAGTCAAATAAGGTCGACAGGCCACAATCGCCAGTTGTAAAGTTGCTGTGTTGTTCGAAGAACATCGTCATGATGAGCTCCTAGCGATGTCTGAATGGTCATCAAAGAGGCGTGACATTTACTAGAGCAAGTTCAAGATGTATTTCGTAACGAAGGTAAATAGATTTAAGATTATATTATAACGGTGTCGAAGCGATTGAGTGTCGTGGCGAACAGTGAAGTCGTTAGCAGGCGGCGTGCAAAGTTAGGTCATACATATTATAGAGGCCTTATTAAGTGGGAGATAGTCGAAACTGGGGTGTGGAAATGAGGGCATTTAAAACACATCCTCAAAGCGCATCCTATGCGCGGGCAGCCATACGATATCTACATAAGAAGGGAATAGAAAGGCCCGAGGCCTCAGGCCCTGTAAAAAGAGCCAATGCATGACCTAGTTTCACGAAAGTAATAGTCGGAGAGCGCCGGAGCGGCCGAGCGGTATGATGAGGTTACCTCCGGCGGCGGTAGCCGGGCGTCGCGGGGTGTTGGGGCAGTGCGTCGCGGCACCCAAACCCTATCGTGTAATATCTCTATCGACGGGGGAGATCGAAAGCCATCGAATACGTGAGTGCCAAGGTCGAACGAGGTGAAGTGAGCCGTCTCCGCAATTTCCGGCTGCAACTGGATTTTCTGTTTCTACTTTCCTCCCAACTATCCTTTACCTATTTAGTCCTTGAGGAGGAACAATATTGGAGAGATATCCTTTCTTTACCATAGAGGAGGACAGCGAGAGAGGTAGAACCGAGGGAGCAAATGGCCTTCTAAAACTGATCATGCTGTTCCAGCGAATAGCTCCACCGTCCTAGATAATCACGTCATCAGGAATGGGTGATAGAACGGGGTTAGAAATTCACCTGCTACATGGAAGATGAACCATGTATTATGGCTACCCGTAGCCTTTAAACCCAGAAAGGGAAAGGGCCGGAGTAGAGACACGTCTCTCCTACAGTAAGGAGGGAAGAGGCGAATACCTAACTATGGTTTCTCAGTTATCTGGGAGTAAGAACCCAGAGAGAAACGGATGACTACGGGAACAGGAAGAGGGTTCAGCCAAGAAGCCATTTATCCATATAAGGGTGTTATAAAGCCTGATACAAATATCTAACCTATCATGTAGTGAATGAAAGGGGTGAGAAAGAGTGAGTTTTACATGTGACTTTCTGGAGCTACCTGTGACTGGTCGACTGGACCTGTCCAAACGTCATCCTAGATCTACCTGACGAAGTGATTCCAGGAGCTGTCTGACAGATGAGAGCCCCGGTTCACTACAGCCCACATCATTGTGGATGAAAGAGGTTGCATGAACACGAATATGTATATATCATGTTATGTTTCTGAAGGCTTATTACCCTCTTCTTGGTTGTGCGCTAGATGCTGTTACGTGTCGCTCTCACTAGGTCATGTTATTACAGAACCTACCTTCGATTGCACCGACGACGAGGTCTTATGCCCGGCGAGAGACTGAGGTACATGGCGAGAACTCCAAGTGATCCAGCAGAGTGAACTCCCCAGAGTTGGAGCTGCGCCCTGTAGTTCCGTGTGAGAAGTTCCTACCGAGCAGAGTCTTCGCCGGAAAACCCGATCGTCGAGTACCAGCCACGTAATAGACATCCGCGTCTAACGCATACACACTACGAAGGTAACATTGCCTGTTACATGTGATATCCGGCCAGTGAGGTCAAGAGACTTTGTGTTAACCAGAGACGTGGTCTAACCAGAGCCACAGAGCTCCACCGCCATTAGCGTGAGTCCGACATTAGAGGCTTGATACGAACTGCTATAGTGTTTTTTTTTTTTTGTTGCCTCAATATAAAATTCAATATCTCATTAACCAACTGAGGGAAAATGATGAGATTTAGTATATAACCTTATCATTATGTCCACCCAACAAAACAATTTTTGTTCTGGAGATTTTACAGCAGATTTCAAAGTTAGTTTATATGTGGTATATTAATTATGACTTAGAGATTACGTCCATGATTTTAACAGTATTACAGCTTCACCAAGACACGTCCCGGCATTTTTAAAAATTTTCATGTGATTTCAGTTGTGAAACAAACAACGCGAAGATTCAGAGGTGTCTCCAAATGGGGGTTCTTTCGTGAAACGTGATTATATAAATAAACTAGCTGACAAGGCCCGGCTTCTGGCGGGGATCTATCTATCTATCTATCTATCTATCTATCTATCTATCTATCTATCTATCTATCTATCTATCTATCTATCTATCTATCTATCTATCTATCTATCTATCTATCTATCTATCTATCTATCTATCTATCTGCCTACCTGCCTGCCTGCCTGCCTGCCTGCCAGCCGGCCGACCGACCGACCGACCGACCGACCGACCGACCGACAGACCGATATCTATCTATCTATCTATCTATCTATCTATCTATCTATCTATCTATCTATCTATCTATCTGTCTAACTGCCTGCCTGCCTGCCCGCCTGCCTGCCCGCCTGCCTGCCTGCTTATCTATCTATCTATCTATCTCTCTGCCTGCCTGCCTGCCTGCCGGCCGGCCCACCCACCCACCCAGTCAGCCAGCCAGCCATCCACCCACCCACCCACCTTTCTGCCTACCTACCTACCTTTCTGTCTGTCTGTCTGTCTGTCTGTCTGTCTGTCTGTCCGCGCTATTAAATATTGATAAAAGTTACTGGAAAAAACATCAGGACCATGTGTTGAAAGAGGAAGAGGACTATTGGAGAAAGGATGGATTGAATTTTATGCAACCGAGAGCAATCATCAACCTACTGGAATCGTCCGACACAGATTAAGGTCTGAGCAGAGTATACCCTGGCCATCCTCACTGTCAGCCCTACACAGATTGGAAGACTTGAAAAGGTACAAAACGAAGCCATGCGCATCATTTTGGGCTGCACGAAAGACACCAGCTGTGTATCAATGAGATACCTCCTTGACTTCCCGACAATGGAACACAGGATCAAGATCTGGAGAGCTCGTGCATTCTTAAAAATAAGTGCAGATGAGCAGCACCTCTGCATGACGCTATATTCAGAGAAAAGGGTGACAGGCTAAAGAGAGGCAAATCATGGATGGGTCGGGCGGAAGATGTCGTCAGACAGGTCTGCAGTCTTACCAGTATCAACCCCGG
This sequence comes from Cepaea nemoralis, assembly GCA_014155875.1. Classification (NCBI taxonomy): domain Eukaryota; kingdom Metazoa; phylum Mollusca; class Gastropoda; order Stylommatophora; family Helicidae; genus Cepaea; species Cepaea nemoralis. The sequence continues at coordinate 278,310 of JACEFZ010027971.1, read as the reverse complement.
CAAGGAATGGGTGCCGGTGCCTCCAGCTTTTAAGTGCACTTTCTCCTGCATTATCACACTCGACAGACGGTGCAGAGAGCAGAACCCTGCCGCTGTCAATGCAGAAGTCAACGCGCTCATCTATGAACACTCATATAGCCCCAAAGTGCTCATCTATACAGATGGGTCTGTTGTAAAACAGCACAGAAGTGCGTGGGCATTTACAGCCCGTTCAGCGGGCCGAACCGTTCAAGAATCCAGTGGTGCCCACTCTATGACCTCGAGCTGCATGACGATGAAGGTGATGGCAGTTACACAGGCTTTTATATGGCTGGAATCACAGCATTATACCAACGTGTGTGTACTAAGTGATTCAATGAGCATGATTCAGAAGGTCGAAGCTGGATCTGTACGTAGACAGTGGACTGAGTCGCTGCGGAAGTCTGTTGTTCGTAATGTCACCTTCATCTTCGTCCCGGGACATGCGGGAGTCGAGGGAAATGAACGAGCTGATAAACTGGCTGACTCTGCACCCCCTGTAGATGGCCAGCCCATGGATCGTGCCGATGTTATTAACGTCCTTAAAGATATGGCGAGAACAGAGGACTTTGACGTCAGTGAATCCACATCGCTGTCCAGGATGAAAGACTTGGGAGTAAGAATTCGGCACGGCCAGATGCGAGAGGTACATCGGGAAAACAAGGCGCCTCGTCAACCAACACAGAACTGGCACTATTAGCCACCGGACGCTGATGCATATGCTGGGGGGAGGATCTGAGCACCTATGGACATGTCCGGAGTGCAATGAAGATACCCCAACTGATAACTGAT
>JACEFZ010027971.1:45000-272500 GCA_014155875.1 Cepaea nemoralis | reverse complement strand
CCAGCTAAGAGTTCCAATACCGTTGCAATCTCATTATATGTCCGTCTTGCTTTATCACTGAGTGACGACTGGCTGTCGACCAGATCCTTTGAACACCCCTTGCTGCTGTATTCTCTCTCTAGACCATGATAATGATAGGTTTATCTGTTCTTCTGCATTATTCACATGCTCCCATGTGGCCTTCACCACGTATGCCGTATCATGCATCAAATCGCCCCTCAATGATGCGGCACCAGCCATTCTGTCTACCTATTCATTTCCAGGCACACCAGAGTGTCGTGGAGAAAAGCTCCAGCGGATGCTCACGACCCGCGACGTCTGAATCGATGCATGCCATTCCGCATGAAGCATGCCAGTCGTCACCTTTGTCAGCATGCTTTGTGAGTGTAATGAGAAGAGAAGCGCCGGAAAGCATCGTGGCGACTGCAAAAATCAGTGGTAGAAGAGGGAGGCAGATTGCTGCCGGGTGACCTAAGAGGTGGACTTGAGGAATACCATTGATAGAATTAATCCAGAACGCCAAAGAACAAGATCTTCTGAGATACATGTACGCCTATGCCAGTTGGCAGGGCTCATAGTGAGGATGATGATGATGAGTGATATATGTTATGCGTATATGAAATTCTCGCCCATGTATTTATAATGAAATTAATTAAATGTCTCTCTCTCTCTCTCTCTCTCTCTCTCTCTCTCTCTCTCTCTCTCTCTCTCTCTCTCTCTCTCTCTCTCACACACACACACACACACACACACACATACACACACACACACGCACACATACACAAGCATGTACGTACGAGCACACACACTCTCTCACACACACAGAGAAGAATGTCTCACTGTTCAGGCTTTTCTAACTGTACAGTAAACTATTATACTGTGTGTACACGAGCCTTATACAAGGATGGGAAATTTCTCTAAATGTAGCTAACCCAAATATTCCAGAAGAGTCACGGAACTTAAACCACCAATAGTTATAGCAACCTATTACTTGTTTTTCAGTTCTACATTTAAGCAAATACTTGTGGTAAAATAGCGTTCGTGAACTTAGACAATGCAACCAGCCATCCATTCTAACATTGCACCTACCCCGTATACCTCACAAAAGAAGTTATATTATGATCCATTATTTGACTCAGATGTATAATTCTGTGACCAAGTCAGCCATAGTTCGGATATTAATTTGAAGGCGATTCAGCGTGATTAAGTGCATTATTAACTAGAAATATATCAGGTATATTTTTAATGGCTGTGCAGTGTTTGAAAATATTGCCGGTCCAAGTTTTGTATTCACCCTCTGTAAAGTTCATGCAACATAATAGGTAAATACGAAACTTGGACCGGCAATATTTTCAAGCACTGCACAGTCATTACAAATACACCCTGTACCAGAACCTTAGACAGACTGGTTGTAAGGGGAACTAAGTGCTCAGTCTTTAAAATAAACCTGTCATAATGACAGCCAGTTAAAGTTGTGCCTGCAATTATTTATATTTTTTGCGCTCCCCCGCTTTGAACTCAAGCGTAGTCCATACCTCTAGTGCACTCGACGGATTTTTTTTCCGTATGGATTAGCTTTCCTTCTTACCAGTGTCCCTCGTTATCAGGCGAACCCACTCTAATTTCAGAGGTACTTTTAATTTACGTACCCAAGCCAAGGACGAGAAGTCAAAATTTTTAAACAAACTGACCGGTGTAGGGGTTGAACCCGCTAACTCGGTGTCAGCACACCGGATATTTGAGAACTAGCGCTCTTATCCATTCAGACAAGCAGACCTCCCAATGGTTTATTTGATATGCTGGCATCACCAAGCCTCAAGAGAGTATAGCCAGGAAGGGCTGTCCGGAATTTTCTAACTGATTCAATGCCAAACACTTGAACCAAACATGGTGCCCAATCAAATTAACAAGTATTGTAACGAAGAACTCTGCAATGCTTTCATCAAGATACACCGTAACAATTATGTATTCCTTGCCAGTCTCGTGCATTTTTATATTCAAAATGTCTTCAGTTTCGTGTATCAATCAGTCTTCGCGCTGGCCGATCACTGCTTCTTATTCCGGGAACCATGTTTTCCATCACTTTTCTTTCTAGATCTCTGTAGCGTGTAATGTTTGTTTTTTTCGCATATCCTTTACAGGACATTGCAGACAACACCAGCATTTTTCAGCTTCGTTGATGTCTTGGCAAGATTACGCTCAGTAGTTTGCCATTGCTTTCTGAGCCACCGGCTCACATGCCCCTTTAAGTAACCAAAGCGACGCGATCCGCTACCGAATCCCGCGCAGCTGCGTTACCCACGTGAATATACGGGATTACGGAGAAAGTCGTTAACACCTTCGCCAGGAAGACCGGAGTAGCGTGTAATAGGGCCACGGTATTTCAGTTTTCGGCCAGTTTAGTTTGTTGTTCAGATCTTGTAGTATGTCTAGTTTCCTTTGATGTTAAGATATTGTAGAATGTCTTGATCGAAGCCTTGCTTATAATGTGCACATAGACCAGGTGATAACAAAGGCCAAGCGGGGTTTGGCAGCGATGCGGGTGATGGCGGCAGCAAACTGTGAGCAGCACCATCTATGTCTTCTGTACGAGGGGCTGGTCATGTCTGTTTTGGAGTATGCAATGGCAATCCTGACTCTCAGCCATAAGCAGATAGAAAGGATGGAAAGGATACAGAATGAAGCTATGCGCATTATTCTTGGATGTACAAGAGATACAGCATGCAGGGCGATGCGCTACCTTCTTGATTTTCCAACCATTGAAGAGAGAATACAAGTTTGCAGGGCACGCGCCTACCTCAGAATTAACGCAAACACACAACATCCACTGCATAGTGAAATTAGGAAGGTGAAGGGCAGCAGGTTAAAAAGAGGACGGTCGTGGATGGGTCAAGCCGAAGACATTCTTCAACAGGTGTGTTCACTTGAGGACTTAGAACCTGGCGAGGAGTGGGTGCAAGTGCCAACAGACTTCTGCACATCCTTTTCAGTTTGCATCCAACTAGATAGAAAATGCAGACAAGAAAATCCGGCTGCTGTTGAGGCTGAAGTACAAGCGTTGATTTTCGAGAATTCGCTAGACGGTGACGCGGTCATCTATACAGATGGGTCGGTCGTCCGACATGTGAGAAGCTCATGGGCCTTTACAGCTCGGGCCGGAGGGAGAATTGTGAAGGAGGACTCTGGTGCTTTCACTGAAACCACAAGTAGCCTGACCATGGAAGTCATGGCAGTAAGTAAAGCAATAACATGGCTCGAGACACAGACATTCACTAGGGCCTTGTTTCCTTAGCGACTCAATGAACATGATCAAGAGGATAGAGGAGGGGTCGATCCGAAGAGAATGGTTGCTGCCTCTGAAGCGGTCTCGGCTGGCAAAGATTAGTTTCATCTTCGTGCCAGGTCATGCGGGAGTACAAGGAAATGAGCGGGCTGACAAGCTCGCAGGTGAGGCTACTGTGGAGGGCGGACGCGCCATGGACCAGGCTGACATTCTGAATGCTCTACGAGAAGTGAGACTTTTGCGAGAACCAAGTGATGACTGTGAATCTACAACAATGGCCAGACTGCGGGAGCAGCAAATTAAAAGAGGGGTGGCCAAACAAGAACACTACGCAGGAAGCCAAAGAAGATTGATAAACTAACACAGAACTGGCGTCGTTAGCCGCTACACGCTGCGGGATTTGCTGAGGAGGGGATCCGAGCACTTATGGACTGAATGGTTCGATGTGCAACGAGGATGATCTGTCGACTAACTAACTAACTAACTTGTAGAATGTCTATTCTTTGATTTTCAGATCTTATAGAATGTCCTTTATTGTTTAATATTAATATCTTGTAGAATGTCCAGTTTTTTTTTACGTTAGGATCTTGTAGAATGTCCAGTTTTCCTTGATGTTAAGATCTTGTAGATTGTCCAGTTTTGTTTGATGTTAAGATCTTGCTGAATGTCCAGTTTTGTTTGATGTTAAGATTTTGTAGAATGTCTATTGTTTGGTGTTCAGATCTTGTATAATGTCTATTGTTGATGTTATCATCTTACAGAATGTCCAGTTTTAATTGATGTTAAGATCTTGTAGAATGTCCAGTTTTGTTTGATGTTAAGATCTAGATTGTCTATTATTCGATGTTCAGATCTCGTAGAATGTCGAATGTTTGATGTTCAGATTTTGTAGAATGTCTATTATTCGATGTTCAGATCTTATAGAATGTCCAGTTTTGTTTAATGATAAGATCTTGTAGAATGTCCAGTTTAGTTTGATGTTCAGATCTTGTAGAATGTATATTGTTTAATGTTCAGATCTGATAGAATGTCCAGTTTTGTTTAATGATAAGATCTTGTAGAATGTCCAGTTTAGTTTGATGTTCAGATTTTGTTGAATGTATATTGTTTAATGTTCAGATCTGATAGAATGTCCAGTTTTGTTTAATGATAAGATCTTGTAGAATGTCCAGTTTAGTTTGATGTTCAGATCTTGTAGAATGTATATTGTTTAATGTTCAGATCTTATAGAATGCCAGTTTTGTTTAATGATAAGATCTTGTAGAATGTCCAGTTTAGTTTGATGTTCAGATCTTGAAGAATGTATATTGTTTAATGTTCAGATCTGATAGAATGTCTATTGTTTGATGTTAATATTTCGTAGAATATCTATTGCTTGAAGTTCAGATTTTGAAGAATGTCTATTCTTTGATGTTAAGATCTTGTAAAATGTCTATTATTCGATGTTCAGATCTTATAGAATGTCTATTGTTTGATGTCCAGATTTTGGAGAATGTCTATTCTTTAATGTTCAGATCTTATAGAATGTCTATTGTTTGAAGTTCAAATCTTATAGAATGTCTATTGTTTGATGTCCAGATTTTGGAGAATGTCTATTCTTTAATGTTCAGATCTTATAGAATGTCTATTGTTTGAAGTTCAGATCTTATAGAATGTCTATTGTTTGATGTCCAGATTTTGGAGAATGTCTATTCTTTAATGTTCAGATCTTGTAGAATGTCTATTGTTTGATGTTGTGTTGTTGTTTGTCCATCAAGAATGATGATGACCATTAATTTCATCCAGTGGGGTTGAAGGTATGGAGTCGTGGGTTCTAAGATGGCTGATAAGGCCTATTTTGGCTCGAAATGTTCTTTGACAATGTGGGCAAAGAATGCTTGACGTTTCTGGAGGAGGATTTTCTGCAGTGGTTTTTCTGTTCTGTCTTTTCTTCACAGCTCTTGCAGTCCTGGATGCCTCACAAGTGACTGCACCCTTGCGTAATGATGCACGCCACGAATTTCGGTCTCTGGCTGCAGTCTCCCAGGTGTCATGATGAATTCCAAAAGCATTCAGTGAGATTTTCAGAGTGTCTTTAAAGCGTTTCCTCTGGCCGCCTTGGGAGCGTTTACCACAACGCAACTCGCCGTAAAAAATTCGTTTAGGGAGCCTGTGATCTGGCATGCGAGTCAAGTGACCAGCCCTGCGAATCTGATTCTTTATCAGTATAGTGTGGATACTGGGCATGGACGCTCTTTCTAGGACTTCAGTGTTTGGAATCTTTTATTGCCATTTAATCTTCAGTAGCTTCCTTAGGCAGACTATGTGGAAGTGGTTTAATTTCCTAGCGTGTCGCTGATAAACAGTCCAGGTTTCACAAGCATATAGCAGTGTGGATAATACAACTGCTTTGTAGACTTTTAGCTTTGTTTGCAGGCTTATTCCAGTTCTGTCCCATACATTCTTGTACAGTCTGCCAAAGGCCACACTGGCCTTGGAGATTCTTGTTTGATGTTAGGATCTTGTATAATGTCTATTGTTAGATTTTTAAATTTTGTAGAATATCCAGTTTAGTTTGATGTTGAGATCTTGTAGAATATCTATTTTTCTTCTCTTTTAGACCCATGATATTCTATATTCACAATTTGTCTGTAATATTTACGTTCAATTGATGCACAACTTGATTTACTTCTTTAGTCTATGACTTACATCCGTATGTTGCTACAAGAAACATATGTGCACTTTAAAATTTTATTTTAGTTTGTTTCAAAGTAATGTACCTTAGCCTCATAACACTTTCTGTAGGCAGGTGTTATTATTTTGAGAAACGCTGCACTGGCAGCGGGCTAATCCTTCCGAATTTTAAACTTCTTCTTCCGCATTCCGAGCCATTGAGGTTCTTTGCTGCAGATACAATCCGTCTTCATTCGTCTCTCTGGTTGACCTTCTCTTGCCAGTCGTTGATTCCAAGTGCTTGTAGGTCTGTATATATATTATCTCTCCACAGTCTTCTTGGTCTACCTCGGGGTCTAGGTAATTTATTTCCTGAGTGTAAGCGAGTTTTGTTTCCCTATTATCTTCCATTCTTTCTATATGCCCCAGCCATTGCAGTCTATTAGCCATCATGATACCAGTGATTAGCGGGGACTTAAACAGATCATAAATGTCTTTGTTACTTCTTCTTTTCCACTCTCCACTTTGTGTATCCCTAATGGGTCCAAAGATGCGAATTTTAAACTGCCGAAATAATTTTAACCTCCACTCGGGGCATACTAATTTTTCTCCCTTATCCAAGAAGATTACACGTCCTACGTACTACCCTAAAATTAGGGGGAGTGTCTTAGTTTTTCTTAATTTTTAATAATAACCAGCATAACGTTAGGCAGTTCTACTTGAGCCGCGTCTCTAAGTAACTCCGCCCTCTGAACTTGTTGATTGGGTCACATCAATAGCATACATAATAAACGTAGCTGCACAACTTGAACCATGCTTTGTTTGATATGTGAAAAACTTATTTCTCCTTGAAGAAATGTATAGGAATCTTCAATTATAAGTTAATTATACAAGGTGAGCAAATGTAGGGGGAAATCAATATGGTCAACACTCTGTTTCTTGTTCGTTTCTGTTCTGTTTCAACAAGTTTACGACATAATTCAAAGTAGTTTCCCGCCCACAGCCTTCGAGGCTTCACATTAACTGTGAGTGTTAGACATGCCAGACTGGGTTTAATTAGCAAAATGTCAACACGTCAATAAAACAGCAAAGAAAGACAGACAGACAGACAGACAGACAGACAGACAGACAGACAGACAGACGGACGGACGGACGGACAGACGGGACAGACGGGACAGAAAGAAAGAAAGAAAGACAGACAGACAGACAGACAGACAGACAGACAGACAGACAGACAGACAGACAGACAGACAGACAGAAAGAAAGACAGAAAGAAAGACAGAAAGAAAGACAGAAAGACAGAAAGAAAGACAGACAGACAGAAAGAAAGACAGAAAGAAAGACAGAAAGAAAGACAGAAAGAAAGACAGAAAGAAAGACAGAAAGACAGAAAGACAGACAGAAAGACAGACAGAAAGAAAGAAAGACAGACAGAAAGAAAGAAAGAAAGAAAGAAAGAAAGAAAGAAAGAAAGAAAGAAAGAAAGAAAGAAAGAAAGAAAGAAAGAAAGAAAGAAAGAAAGAAAGAAAGAAAGAAAGAAGACAGGTAGCACGTGTGACGTTAGTACATAAATGCAGTCAGTCACTGGCGATTTTCGTTATTCAGTCCTCTCTTCTCTTGATCATTCTTCTTCTTGTGCCCTCTATTCCCCGTTGGGGAATACACGTCCTTCCCATTCCATCTTTGCTATCCCTACTCAGCTGTGTCTTCGCCCTTCCCATTCCATCTTTATTATCCCCACGCAGCTCTGTCCACGTCCTTCCCATTCAATCTTTCCTATCCCCACGCAGCTCTGTCCACGTCCTTCCCACTCCATCTTTCCTATCCCCACGCAGCTCTGTCCACGTCCTTCCCACTCCATCTTTGCTATCCCCGCGCAACTCTGTCCATGTCCTTCCCACTCCATCTTTCCTATCCCCACGCAGCTCTGTCCACGTCCTTCCCACTCCATCTTTGCTATCCCCGCACAACTCTGTCCATGTCCTTCCCACTCCATCTTTGCTATCCCCGCGCAACTCTGTCCATGTCCTTCCCATTCCATCTTTCCTATCCCCACGCAGCTCTGTCCACGTCCTTCCCACTCCATCTTTCTTATCCCCACGCAGCTCCGTCAACGTCCTTCCCACTCCATCTTTGCTATCCCCGCGCAACTCTGTCCATGTCCTTCCCACTCCATCTTTGCTATCCCCGCGCAACTCTGTCCACATCCTTCCCACTCCATCTTTGCTATTCCCTACGCAGCTCTGTCCATGCCCTTCCCATTCCATCTTTCCTATCCCCACGCAACTCTGTCCACGCCCTTCCCATTCCATCTTTGCTATCCCCACGCAGCTCTGTCCACGTCCATCCCATTCCATCTTTCCTATCCCCACGCAACTCTGTCCACGCCCTTCCCATTCCATCTTTGCTATCCCCACGCAGCTCTGTCCACGTCCATCCCATTCCATCTTTCCTATCCCCACGCAGCTCTGTCCACGTCCTTCCCATTCCATCTTTCCTATCCTCACGCAGCTCTGTCTACGCCCTTCCTATTCCATCTTTCCTATCCCCACACAGCTCTGCCCATGTCCTTCCCATTCTATCTTTGCTATCCCCACGCAGCTCTGCCCACGTCCTTCCCATTCCATCTTTGCTATCCCCACGCAGCTCTGTCCACGTCCTTCCCATTCCATCTTTCCTATCCCCACGCAGCTCTGTCCACGTCCTTGCCACTCCATCTTACCTATCCCCACGTAGCTCTGTCCATGTCCTTCCCCTATTGTTCATGTTTGTTCCTGCTACTGTTGCCATTCTCGTTATACCACGGTGCTTATGTGGCTTGGGTGGGGAAGGGTGTTAGTGAACGCAGCTGCACAATGCCCAGATATATCAGATCGAGCGAAGGTTCGCAATCAACAGCATGCTATCTTAAAGCAGATCGACTTGTGTGTATTTCGATGGCATGACCGTCGGGCAGTCAGAAAGCAACGACAAACTACTCACGAAACATTTAAACAAAGAAGCCACAAACAATATTTTGCACGGTTTATTGCCTGGCATATTTCGCTGTATCTCGTCAGACGCATACTGTAGAGTTATATATCATACGAAATGAATGAATGAATAATTCTTTCGTTGAAATACTAAATGCATAGTCAGTGATATTATTTGAATGTCGCGCATGTTATCCCCATGTTAATCTAAGATTCAAAAGGAAGTCCTTCTGTTTGCATAGAAATGGCAGTGATCGCCTAATCGATAATGCTTCCATATTATTTGAGCACTCAACCCCTGCATTTTTATAATGATTTTCTAGACAATTTTACGTTTGCAATTGCTTTCTGAACGGCCGACGCTAATAACACTATGAAAATCAATGCAGAGTGGCCTGCTTCCGAATCGCCTTCGGCCGATTTTGAACCCGGTATGCCAGGACTGTGAAACTGCGTTCATCACTCTTAAGCCACATACGATAGCACAACTCATGTAGGCAAGTCTGTCCTTACACCATGTTACAGGAAGATATCACATTCTAACAGAGGAAGGCGTCGGGCAGACGCCGGATTGATAATGTGGGAGGGTTGCTAAATGATTTTCAATGTGGGGGCTAACATATGTTGATGATGACGATGATGATGTTGATGATGATGATGATGATGATGATGATGATGATGATGATGACCAAATGACCGTAGCCCGAAAATGCTTGGGTATTGTTGACAAAGACTTACTTCTGTGACATTTCCAGCGAGATGTGCATGATCTCCATGCTTCAGTGCAGTTAAAACGTGTTTTTAAAAATACACCCCTGTCCCCAAGCAGACTCAAGTTATGGGTCCATGCTGTGATAGGGTCAGCACATTTTGTTGAGGGGACGCACGGGGGAATAGGTGGCCCAGTCTTTACTTCACTTAGAGAGACAAGGTCGTGCCGTGCTATAATACAGAGAGGCGGCCGCATCAGGCGGCACCGTAAGGGAGCTTCATAAGGGGGCGGCATTTTTAAAGAAAACATGTAAGGGGCGGCAGTTCGAAGACTTGCATCACACTGAGAAAATCCACTGCACGGCAGTGTAGAGAGACATCAATCCAAGGCCCTGTACCCTCGTCCGACTGCGATTACGACATTATCTGTGCAGCTTCCTATCAACTCCACTAATGCGCAGGTTCTTAAGTGCATGAAATATAAATACACAGGTAATGATTGGTACTCATAGAAGTAGAAAAAAGAAATAGTTTTTTAGACACCCTTGACAATATAATTAAAAACTATAGTGACCACGTCGGGATTAGAACTTGCCACCACCAAATGTTGGAATGAGTTGGATGCTAAAACTAAATGGTCTTACATATCTCATGCGATGGATTAGTGATTGTGAAAGGTGAGTTATTGCAATGATAAGGTAGTGTTCCTGGTATCTTGTAGTGAATGTAGTCCATATGTTGTTCTATTCGATAAACAAATGTAATGTATTCTAAGGGAGGCAACATGTGTGTATAAATTTCGTGTGTTCCGCGAAAATTATTTCCCCCTACAATCAATTGATTTATTAAATGGCCGTTGGAACCATTTTTTCATAAAAGCATGCATTCTGCAACAAACCAATGAACAAGTCCTTCAAGAAACAAATGAAGATCGTAAACTGATTAAAGACAAACAGTCAAAGTTTTTTGGTCACGTTATGAGAAGAAATGAATTGGAGAACTTGGTGACAACGTGCAAGATTGAAGGGAAGAGACCAAGCGGAAGACCGAGAAGCAAATACCTGGATGGCTTGGCCACGTGACATGGTCGAGACAGAAACACGGAGCTGATCAACGACTCTGTTGATCGAGTGAGATGGAAAAACATGACCGCCCACGCTTATCGGCATGGCACATAATGAATGATGGATGGATGGATTCTGCAACATGGTCGGCACAGGTATCAGTCTGCTCTTTAAGACTGCCATCCGCCGAGAGACTTTTAATGTTGGCAAAGAACCTTATGCTTTTCCCTCTGGTCCTCATTCATATGGATATCCCATCCACTACATGCTCACAACTGCTATTCAATGTATTTGTAGAACAATGTATTAGTCATTCACGTTTATTCATTTTATCCATATTATGCTTCAAGTAGTTACCGCGGTGTTCTTTCTATTGTTTTTGTGTGTTGTGTTTTATTTATGTATATTGTTTACTGATGAAGGCTTGTTGTCATTACTTGATGATGTTTATAATTGTATCTTGTAAAGCTGCTCCACATTTTATGTTTTCCAGTTATTACACTTTCGCAGCTTTACCATAGTATAACCATATCCAATAATATTTTAGACTACCACCCACCCTGAAATTCCTTTCCTGTCATTATTTGTTGCTTTTATACTCTGTAGTCATCATCATCATGTGCTCTGCCAATAGGTTCATGAATCTCCACAGATCTCAGCCCCTGGTGTTGTGGATCAATTCTATTGATAATATTCCTCCATGCCACCATCACAGTCCATAAATCATCATTTATAAGTCTGCCCGTATCTCTTCTACCGCTGACCATTCAGTCATCATGATCTTCTCCAACGCCCCTCCTCTCAGTACATGACCAAAGAGAACTAACTGTCTTCCATATTTTATTGGTAATATTCTACTTTTATTCCCCTTTTCCAGGCATCTGTTGATAGTTACCATGACAGTCCAAGGTATTCGCAACATACTCAGAAACCACACCTCCAGTGCCTCCACACTTTTCTTAATCTGTTCACATTCCATGATTCACTGCCATGTAGCAGAAGTGGTTCTACAGAGCATTTATATATAACTGTAACAGGAGTCTTGACAAGCAGTGGGCACATTTCTTTAATACCAATATGAAATACCATATTCAAAATCAAAGTCTTATGTAGATGATAATGGAGGGATTACAGATGCAACTATCTCCAACGTAATGAAATATGCAAGGTGGCTTTAAATTAAATAACTATACCATGCATACAAAATACAGCAACACAGATAAGGAAATTAATTCTGTGTTTATATGCCACTTTCAATTTCACTCGTCTATTTTGTTTTAGTGAGAATGTGAACTACAATGCAAACGATTGGTTATATAGATAAGAACAGTCTCCCAGCACATCAAGAACATTGCTTTAACACTATGACATACTTGGAAAGTTATCACTATAGCTGACTTGCACTATAGGTGACATCATGGTCACAATATTAAGAATAGATTAGTCATTAAACAATTCAAATCTGCAATAATAATGTAAAAATATTTATAGGCAGCAAGTAGAAAGAAACAAAATGAAATGGATCCACTCACATGGGATACAACATTGTCTGACTGCCCTGAATACATTATATCAAGGCATACCCTTTGGCCTACAAAATTAACAACTGAAGCTAAAATGTACTGACCAACTGACAGGATACCGTGAAACTGATACAAGAGACAGCACTGCTGATATAGACAATTTATGTCAATAGAACAAAATAAGAATTAGAGAAAGAAATTATTAGATCTCCAAATTTGAATGCTGCTAACATTAGATCTTTTCAGAGTATCTCTACCCCTTGTTATATACAATTTAAACACTCAGAGTATAGTTCAAGTATGATACTCATAAAAATATGCTGTAGTTATCACATATAATATAGTCATTACCATGTAGTAAAGTAAGTAAGTAAAGGTCACTTGTAAATGTTTTAAGGTACTTTGGGCAAATGGTGCTACACCCATGTGTTTATAGACCAAATGGCACTTGATGTGTTATGTGATCAGTAACTTGCCTGTCACCTTTTCTTCCCAAGACATTTCCTGTTACCCATTTTAAGCTGGGTACACCTGGGATCTCGGGTACATTTTGTAAATTAGAATCTGCTCCACTGCAGTCCCCCAGGTCAGCAGGCGAGCATCTAACCACTACACTACTGCAGCTCCCATCATGATGATGATTATCTGATTAACGCAGCAATCGCGCTGGATTCCCAATCTGTGGTAGGGAAAGGCAGCAACAGAGAAGTGTGGATATGGCTGGATCTAGTCAATGTAAAGGCCTAATAACACTTTCACACCCCATATGTCTTGGGAATACCTTTATGTATCCCTGTGTGCTGCTGTTAATGTAATAATTTGGAATGATTCTTCTTCTTTGTTGATTTTCTCTGCACATGTTCATGAAAATAATATTTTTTTGGGGTGCTTGCTCGCATTGGACTCAAGCATTGTCCATACAAACTATTTCTAGTTGCATTGAACTGAATTTTATGTGTGGATTAGCTTTTCCTATTACCAGTGTCCCTCGCCATCAGATGAACCTACTCCAACTTCAGAGGTACTTGTAATTTATATCCAAAACTCAGGGACGAGAAGTCAACATTTTAGTCCAACTTTACGGTCTAGGCGTTGAATTGCTTACCTCGTATCAACACACTGGTTGCTTCAGAATGCTTATTCTTATCCATTCGGCCATGCTGACATCCAAAAATACAGTCAAACCTTGTTATTTGTTGCCTCCGCTTATCGTCAGTTTTGGTTTTTGTCGATTTTTTCAGCAAAAAGTTTGTCTTGGATTTTGTCGGTTGCCTCGGATTTTGTCGATGTGCCCATTTGACCTCGAAGCTAATTTTGCAAAAACAAAGGACCAGCGCTTTCTTCTGCTCAGTTTGGTGTGGTTTTTCATTGTGTGAGAATCACTTGCTTATAATAAAATATGAGAGCAGCATTAAGATTGCTGAAATCAGTCGCATGTACGGGAATTCGCCATCCATGATAAGTTCCATTGTGGCGAAAAAGGAAGCAATAAAGGAGGCTAATGACCTAATGTAATGAGAGGTGTGAATGTGCTAACGAAACAGAGATCACAAACAATTGAAGATGTAGAACAGTTATTATTAATTTGGATAAATCAAAAACAGTTAGATGGTGATTCTGTTTTGGAGGCAATCGTATGTGAAAAGGCCAGACTGTTGTATGCCGATCTCATTAAGAAAATGCCTGGACGAATGCTAGTGTACTTAGTGATTTTAAGGCCAGCAGGGGATGGTTTCAAAAATTCAAGAGGTGCACTGGCATACACAGTGTTACTAAGCAAGGCGAGGGTGTGAGTTTGCACAAGTCTGGGGTTGAAAAATAGTATTAAACACTATATTTATTCTCTAAAAAATGTTTTGATATTATTTTGGAGTGTCTAGAATGAATTAATTGGATTTACATTCATTCATTAGGAAATAATTGCCTCGGTTTTCGTCGGTTTCAGATTTTGCCGATTGTTTTCGGACGGATTATCGACGAAAATCGTGATTTTACTGTAAATATGAAACACAATTTAAAACACAATAGTTATCACAGTAAATGCATCAACAAAATGCATTTATGTATCACAAATATAGTATCCTTGAGATAATAGAGTCCATCACAGAGTATATAAAAACCTCTATGTCACTATCACAGAGATGAGTTATCACATATTTGATAGTTATCACAGATATAGAATCGTGCTCATAAGCAACAATGATGCCATATTTACACTAATCTTTATGTGAGCATTTTTTTTCTTTATACTTAATTAATTATTATGCAGTTATGATTAAAGTTTCCATTCAGGAAAGTATAAACTCATTAACCTCTGCTATGGCTACTTGTCCTCCTCCTTCCCCTTCATCTGTCTCTGCCTTTGATCTCCAAAAGGAACACTGGCCTTCAACAGACTTGTGCCAAGCTCTTTGTAGATTTGTTCAGTTTGTTTGCATTTTGCAGCTAAAATTGTCACAGAGATGAGTTATCACATATTTGATAGTTATCACAGATATAGAATCGTGCTCATAAGCAACAATGATGCCATATTTACACTAATCTTTATGTGAGCATTTTTTTTCTTTATACTTAATTAATTATTATGCAGTTATGATTAAAGTTTCCATTCAGGAAAGTATAAACTCATTAACCTCTGCTATGGCTACTTGTCCTCCTCCTTCCCCTTCATCTGTCTCTGCCTTTGATCTCCAAAAGGAACACTGGCCTTCAACAGACTTGTGCCAAGCTCTTTGTAGATTTGTTCAGTTTGTTTGCATTTTGCAGCTAAAATTGTCTACCGATTGAATTAGTCAATTTCATTCTTTGCTGCACTAATGGGACCCAGTAATACACTGACGACTCATTAACTGCTCAATTAATAAACATAATACGGCAGACAGTGAATTTATATGTTGTAGACAGTGATGTGTCTTTAGCTTCAGCTGTAGCTGGCCACATTTTGAACACATTCTGCTAATTAAGTTTGAAATATGGGTAAGCTGCAGCTTATTGTTAATTATGTTTCCCACTGCGCAAAGTCTGGACTTGCCAGTGGTTTATGACATGAGTTAACTCTTCTGTTATGTAAACATATATGAGTCTGGGTTTGACTATTCTTTGGGAACCAAAATTATGCACAAGTAGAGCATGTCACATAGAGGACTTTTCATATTCCAAGTCAGAGAATATATAATCTAACACAAGATATCCTTTCCTTCGGATCACACTAGAAGACTTGTATAACAGTACGCAAACTCCATGACAACAGTGAGGATCTTAATGTTTGTACTGTAATAAATACATATACACTATAACTATTCTACTATAATTATTATGTTGTGGACACATTGCTCTCATTTTGAAATGTCTTTGTTCTTAACATAAAGATCTGCACTGAAAAATAAACAAGTCCTTGAAAATGTGTTAAAGCACAGATAGCATCAATGAAACATCTTCAAAAAGACACTACACACAGCATAAAATAGACAATAAAATTAAGTTGTTCATGTTTCAAAAGCAAAAGTGTGAAATATTGTATATGTAACATCAGTAGTTCCAAGTGGTACCATACCACTTTGGGCTTATGTATTTGTTGTGTGATAGTTATATGGACACGTGTACATTCATTAGTACAGCTGGACAGAGTGAATTAATATAACAGCTATCTTCGACAATGGGAAACTAACAAATGTGGAATTACAAGACGTTGAAAGAGTGAGGTAGCATGAAAGAACCACAAGTGCAAGGCCACATATTTTTACATAATGACATACATCAGGTGAGCCCATCTGAGCTCTGGTTCCAAGTATAAACAAGGAATGGCGAAGCAAAGACTGCAAGCAAGTACATTTACATTGGGAACACTGTCCTGGGAGGACTTGTCTGTCAACTGACTAGAGTGTCCAAAATTGTGTGGCCTGGCACAAAGTGATGTCATGAAAAAGGGAATATACCAGAGAAGGATATAGGGTACTATTTTCTAACTAGCCGTACCAGACAATGTGAATAGTATGAGTTTCCTATACATAGGTAATATTAATCAAATCAATCTACCAAGGAGTCCAGCATTAACAAAGTTGCATGTCTTAGATGCTGAGACAGTCTAAAAGAAGTGATGATTGTTGTGTAGAAAATATTATGTGGTAAATTCATCTGTAATATATGGAGCGTTCATTTGAAATCCGTTCGTGCCGCACCACGCGTAATTGCGTACGTTGAACATGATCATGTCATGGTCATGTGATAAGTACTGACCAATTAATAAAAGAGCACGTGCTGACCGTCCCATGATGCATAGGTTCTGTTTCTGACCGTTGAGAAAATGGCTGGGTTGATCCAAAATCTGTCCAAAGAAGCTCAAAGAGTGGTGATTCAGTTTCTTTCATTTGAAGGATATTGACTAGTGACATTCATCGAAGAATGCAGGCAGCGTACGGTAATAAATGTGTGTCGAAGACAACAGCGAATGACTGGGCACAAATGTTTCGGAAAAGACGTCAGTTCGACAGATCTTTGACGGCAGGGTCAAGTGCATATTATTGCAACAGAAAAACACCATCGCCAAAATTGATGCAGCAGTACAGATGAATTGTTGTCGAAGCATACGTTTGCTAGCAAAGGAATTTGATGTGTCAATTGGGACAATTCAAAAGGTTGTTCGTAAGAAACTGCAATATCGGTAGGTGTGTTCACAGTGGGTACCACGGATGTTGACCGACAACCAAAGAGAGGAACGCAAGGGATGGTGTTTGAACCACATGCTGCGCTACAGAGTGGAGGGTGATGCATTTCTTTTCTGTATAGTGGCAGGCGATGAATCATGGTGTCACCACTTTGAGCCTGAGCAGCAAAAGAGAGAGCATGCAATGGAAGCATGCTGGATCACCAAAAGCCAAAAACATCAAGTTACAGGTTTCCGCTGGTAAGGTTATGCTGAGCAAATTTTTTTACCATGAAAGGCTATTGTTGGCTGATTTTCATTTGTTCGGACCTCTAATGCAGACGTAATGAACGCGGTAAACACTTGTTTCAGTCAGCAACCACAATCCTTTTTTGCGGATGGCATTCACCGCTTACCTAAGCAATGTGATGCTTGCCTGAATGCCTATGACGACTTCTTCTGACCAACCCATGGTGCATAATTCATTCAAAATGAATGCTTTGTTTAATTCTACCACACCTGTTAGTGTTTCTTTCATGCTTTTGTAATAAAGCCATTAGAACGGGTTTCAAATGAACGTACCTAATATATTCAACGTTTACTGTTTTATGTGTACAAATCAGTGCTTTATAAAAGAATGTGGCACGTGCATACGTGTGTGTGTGTGTGTGTGTGTGTGTGTGTGTGTGCGCACTAATTAACAAGGCCTATTTTCTTCTATGGACATATTACATATTCTTGCATACACCGTTTGTAAAACATCCTGACAATTAGTTTTATGCCCTAAGAAAGTGTCTTCCTACGCAGAGTAAATTAGTGAATACGCCAATTTTTTATTTTTTTTATTCGCATATCTTTTACAGGACATTACAGCCCTCACCAGCATTTTTCAGCTGCTGTTGATGTCTTGGCAAATTTTACGTTCAGTAGTTTGCCATTGCTTTCTAAATGACCGGCTCACATACCCCCATAAGTAATAAGCATGACGCAATTTGAATACACCAAAAGTAATTATTAATTAGCACATGCATCACCAGGGCCCAAAAGGGAAGCAAAGAACAATAACATTGTAACTGACCATGCGCCTAGTAAGAGGGTTGTTGTGAGTCTAAATACCTCACCCCATTGAAAACCTTAGCTGCAAAATCCAACCAATCATGAACAAGTCTACCAACAGCTTGGCATGAGTTTGTCATGGGCCATGCTCTATTGGGAGATGAAAGGCAGCAGATGGAGAAGAAGAAGAATTATTAATTAAAACAAGATATCTAGCTTACAGAAAACAACCATCTTAACAAATGGATACAACATTGCACTCTCCTGAAATGCCATCATTTGTCCAGTTCAGCATACCAGTTAGCAATATCTTCCTCATCAAACCAACAGCTTGAGAAAGTATCATCTTCCACCTGTAATATTAAATCAGAGACATTTGATTATCATATCTTTTAAAATGGACACTCTAGTACAGTTCAATACTCAACAAGTAACAGAGTATGTACACAAGTTTCATTTACCTGTTTAAGCCTCATGGCAGGGGCTAACAGACTGAATAGACATATGCATAAACTGTGCACCTCTGTTTCACCACTAGGCATGTGTGGATTAAGCAAACCGATGAACATGTTTTGCAGTCCTGTCCTCTGTATAGCTAGTTACCAAAGACATACTGGCCCACTGCATCAGCATTAAACTTCAAGTCACATGGAATTAAAGAGGAACTCCAAAAGAAGAAACTCAAATTCATCATGAACACTTGCCTGAAAGTGTAATCATCAAAGACAGTGTTCACAAGAAGAAGAAGAATGATTTTACAACAAGCACTTCATCATACATTCCGACTTCATGAGGTCTCCACAGACAAACAAGCACTTGTAATGTTCACCTCTCATTCTACATCATGCAACTTACCATACATTCATTGAGTGAGACTTCATCAAGTACTCCATAAACAATCAAACATTTATAATGTTCTATACACTCCAACATTTATTGATCTGTCCAGTGAGTACATCTCTCTGTTTACCTGTTAACTCTTTCCAGACAAGTGAAGTTCTTTAGGTACATAAAAAAACACTGCTCTTTATTGAAGTATGTTAGAGGTAACAGAGGAGGGAAAGTGTGCAAGAAGAAAATAGGAAAACACTGTTGCATGTTGGCAGACAGTACCAAGTATTGACTGGAAGAATCCTATCTGAGTGCCCCATGAAGATATAGGAACAGCGTCAAGTATTGACTGGAAGAATCCTAACTGAGTGCCCCAAGAAGATACAGGACAGAAAGTGTTGGAGCTCAATACAATGAGCCTTGAATGCAAAGAGACTTTGAATGATTAAGGATGGTGATGATGATTCATGAGGCCTGCTCAGTGAGTACATCTCACTGTTAGAATGTTAACTCTCCCCAGACAAATCATGACAAGGTATAAATGTGAATGCAATTATAAACATACAGTGGTTACACTCTACAACACAATCTTCCTACCAACTCTATGCTACCAATCACAACAGAAATGAGATTCCTGAGAAGAATACTCAATGCATCAAGAAGAGAGAAAATCAGAAAAAAAAGAAATCAGGACTAAAGTTGGGGTTATAGCAGTACTAGGTTTCATCAGAAAACAGCAGGTTAAATGGTTTGGCCATATAACTAGATTACCAACTAACAGTATACCTCAACAAGCAAAGATGTACAGTCCAGACGGAAGCAGAGGAGGAGGCCGACCACATAAACAATGGATAGAGGGAATTACAGAGTCTATGGGAATCTCAATATATGAAGACCATAAATGGGCACTCTCCCGCTGTTTATGCTTCATCTCGACACCGCAAAGTAAAAGAGGAACATGATGAGATGAGATGAGTGGTTACACTTACATGATCAGAGAGTTAACTCTCCCCAGACAAATCAAGACAAGGTATACAAGTGAATGTGATTACAAACATACAGTAACTATACTTACTTGATCAGAGAGTTTAAGTTGAGTTTCTTCTTCATTGTGATCAAGTTCCTTAAGACTAGATTTGCTCTTGACACAACTATCCTGTTCATCTAAACAAAATGTTATAGGCACCTCCTGATGAGACAAGCTATGAAAACTAGTGGGATCATAATTCTGACACCTCTGTTTTTTACTGCCAATTATATCATCAGTTTGACTAACATCATCAGGATTAATAAGGTCATGAGTAATACTGGCATCATCATCAATGTACTCTGAGGATCTTTTTCTGGGTAATTTGTCCATATAACCAGATCTGGGAACAGTACTAGCAATCATGGTTTGTGTTGTTTGATTTGTTGAGTTTGAAGAAGAAGAAATATGTTCATGTCTACAGGTTTGTGGCGAAAGTTGAAGATCTTCTGAAGAGGGGACCAAATGAAAAGGCTGATGTTCAGTTGTGGCTTGTTGGAAACCTGAAGACAAGCAGGTATTTGCAATATCTGTGTTACTGCTGCAGGTATCAGCTGGAGTTGAATTTAAGAAATTTCCAGGCATCTCCCACAGGTCAAATTCTTGCTCAGGACTCAGACAACTGCCAAATGACTGTGATAAACCTGCAAACTGCTGAAAGCTACATGAGCTACTTTTATCAGTATTGCTGGAATTTTCAGGAACCTTGCAATCAACTTCAAAGTATTGAGGTTTAGTATCATTACAACTTGCATTGTCTTCACACTGGGCTGTGGGTTGTGCATTGTCCCAGTCTAAATCCAAGCTGTCAGGACTCCAAGCCTTACGGTCTTCCTCTGATAATAAACTATCATCACTGAAGTCCCAGTCGTCTACATGTGATTCCTCTGGATTAATAATAGTATCTATGTGTGATTTCTCTGGATGAATTACCATCTGTGAATGGACACATGTTTATTAAAGTGTAAGTTACACTGTTCATGGAAAATCACTAAAGTTGCATCACACATCAATAGTGAAAAAAAGGGAGTAGGGAACAGACTGACAGGCAGGCATGCTTACAGAAAGACGGACGGACGGATGGACACATGGATGGATGGATGGACAGACAGACAGAGAAAGATAAGGAGGAGGATGGGAGAGAGAAGAAGGAAGGAAGGAGGGAGGGAGAGGAAAGGAAAGAGAGTGAAGGTAAGAGAGAGGGGGAGAGAGAGAGAGTGAGAGAGAGAGAAAGAGTGAGAGAGAGAGAGAAAGAGAGAGAGAGAGAGAGAGAGAGAGAGAGAGAGAGAGAGAGAGAGAGATTTAAACATTATGATACATTACAAATGCATAAACACCTTTAAATGTAAATGTTAAAGACGGGTTCTAAGAATATCTTGGGTAAAGAAAAGAACAAAAGCATCCATACTTCAAGAGCTGAATATCGAAGAGGGTTGGCTATTTAAAGACGATAAAAGATTGATAGAAAATTGATATATTTTGTCACTTGAAACATCATGAGAGTTTTGAGAGAAAAATAATGGAGGGGTATATGCCTGGAAAGAGAGGAATAGGAAGGCCAAAGAGAAGATGGGTGCAGGATGTGGTGGATGATCTCCAGATGGGTGTAACGGACGCGCGACATCTTGTCTTGTGATCGAGAAGTTTTCCGGAAGGTTGTTATGGGAGCTAGGTTCCGCAAAGGACATGCTACTGAATGAATGAATGTTATATTACAGATTACAGCATTTTCTCAAATAAAATATAGTTTTATAAAGCAGAAAAAGCTATCAATAAACTAGATATGGCAGTTCAGGACAATAATAACACAAGTATGCAACATTCCCAATGTTGTAATGAAACAATGATAAGGTATTAAAGACACGCACAAAAAGTAAGTAACATGAGTGTCTGTTTTTACACGTTATTAAAATACATGTAAGATCAATAAGAAGCTATTTCCAGATCTCAATAATTGTAAAGTAATTAGAGACATTAAAAATATAATCAGATTAAGGTTTTACATATGATGAAATAAATTCTTACAAAATTTAATCTTCTTAACTTTGAAAAATAAAAATTAATCTCAGTGGCCATGTTGGATATTAGGATACACTTTAAGGAGATCAACTTCTGTTTTTAATGTTTGAATTTTTGCACACTGAATTTTATTATTATCTTCTTCTTCTTCATACATCTTCAGAAATCAACCTGAATATATCTCAATGAAGCAGCAGTTGTCTTGAGCTAGTTTTCACCTCCACAGAGTTTGTTCTTAAATGTGGCAAGTCTGGCCCAAAATATCTTTCTCTGTGATATTAGATTAAACATGTTGCTCACATTATTGTAGTTAATATCATCATCACTTTTAAAGTTATAAAGATTATTATTATTTTCTTATATTTGCATGCACATCTTCCCATAAGAGGAATGAAACACCTAAGCTAAGATTACACGACATTATCTTATTACAATATATCAAGGGGAAAACATACTGTTAATTGTAATTGTTGGGTGGTAAAATTCTCATTATTTTTGTTACAAAGATGAATAGATGTAATTTATATATTACTGTAATTGTCTTAAAGTCTTATAAATCGAGAGGGTCGACTTCATTGCACGAGGCAGATGGCTTGACCACTTTGCCACAGAGACTCCCCTTACTGTAATTGTAGGGAGCTGCGGTAGAGCAGGGGCTAGGACATGAGCCTGCTGTCCTGTGGTCATGTCTTTAAATCCTCATCGAGACAGATTTCTGTCAATCCCAGGTCGGCCCAGCCTAAAATGTATACCAGGCAAAGTGCTGGGAAGCAAAGGTGGTCAGTGTGATATTGACCACATTACACATCAAATGCCAATTGGTTTACAAATATATACAGTTATGACATAAATACCAGGGAACCATTGTAGCGTAGAGGCTAAACGCTCTCCTGCCTGTCTCTCCCGCTCTCCTGTTATGATAATTTGGCATGTCCAGCATGTGCCGCGTGGTTACACACCTGCTTCACACGCCAGTGATCCAGGGCTTGTTTCCAGATCCGGTCAGGGATATGCACTACTGACGAGCTCAAACGAGAGCAAAACTCGAGTATAGTGCTTCCATATTGATGTGGATAGGCTTTAGGTTCATACCAGAATACGATCAGCGTTGCCAGTAGTGGGTTGTGCTCAATATACAAAATATAATTGTCTGTGTTTTAAGTTTCACGCTGACTGCACAACGTGTTCATGTTGGTTAAAAATGAAACAAGCAGCACACATTTTGTATAATGCAAATGATACCTGGTCGGGTGTGACAGTGTTTTCAGAATTATTTCTTGATTTACAAATCACCTTCCACAATGATTTTTCCAAATGAGATGACAAACTAGATCTTGATGATGTCTGTGAATCACAAAGCAATATAAAACTGATGAAACAGTTTAAAAGCAAAAATTAGCATCTACATTTTCACTGAAAATAAGTCATTATAAAGCGATAATGGTTTAAAGGCAAGAAAACAACTTCCATTGCATCAGGTTTCATCCCATTATGAGTCAGCCTCTTTCCATAGAGTGGCTTGTCGAAAGTATTACACAGAGCTAGAACGATGTAGCCATGATCCCCAGGGGTCCCTGAAAAAAATTGCACTCGTAAACCGAATGAATTAGTCCAGAAATTAACCCAAGATCTATGCAGCGTGAGGCAGGCAGCTTAACTACTTTACCATGGAGACCCCCAACTACAACGAGAGGACATACCAGATGTTGATTAAAGACATCTTTGAATTATGAAGCAAAATGAAATTTAGGAGTCATTCATTTTCAAGATTTAATTAAGATCTGCTGCTTCCATAGTAAACAAAAACCATATGAAACATGGCTATCTGCACAAATTAACAAGTATGAATCCCATATCTTGTGGGTTAAGGTACTGCCATTAGACCATGAGACTACCTTTCATCCTTGTATCATACTCCTTATGCTCCAGTAAGTTATTGTGTAAAGCCACTCTATCCAAACTGAATTAAACACCTATTGTTCCAGCCAAATGTTGCATTCATCAATCTATCCTCATTATTATGATGCGAGATCAATTGAAACTCACCAATGCTCTGTCAAAGCATTAAGGGGCAACAATCCACACTAATGCAGATGAAATGACCATGGTGACTAATGGTTCAATGAGCAACCACAGTCGTTTTTTCATAGACGGTATCTCCCTAAGCAGTGGGATGTGTGTCTGAATGCCTAAGGCAACTTCTTTTGATGAGCCCAGGTGCATGCTTTCTTCCTATCAGTTGCTAAGTTTAATGTTACCACACCTGCTGATATACTTCTCAGATGTTGGTAATACAGCCACTGAGATGAGTTTCATTTGCTCACTCCTCATACTTTAGACCCATCTGTTTAAGATAGTTGTGTTTTAGCTTCTTCTAGTACAGTTGCCGGCTCCGTGGCAAAGGGGTTATGGACACAGTTCATGATCCCTCATACCCGCGTTTGAAACACAGCTGCGGGCCATTTGTCTAGACCTGTTGTAGGAAGTGATGTCTTGCGTTGATGTTTTACCAACTGGTATGGATGCTGGTCATTCAAAAAGCAATGGCAAACTCCTGAACGTAAACTTGCCAAGAGATCACAACAGCAAACAATGCTGGTATTTATTGGGATATTCTGTAAAGGATATGCTATTAACTGCACTCTTCCGAAACCAAATTATTTAGTGTAAAATGCATCCCTTATAGGGCCTCATAAGGTCATTTCCGGGGTGATGTGTTGTCAATCTCTTACGTTTGAGAGTATTGTCATCTGCTAGACACTAGACCAATTGACGTTTGAGTGTGTGGCAGACTGCTAGACCGATCGATGGATACAATAAAGGTTTATGAGCCTGGAGGGCCCTCACTGTCGTCAGAGTGTATATCCATATCTTGTGCTACCAACGAGAGTGAGGGCCCTCTGAGCCCAGACACATTTATTGTATCCATCAATTGGTCTAGCAGTCCGCCACACACTGAACCAGAAGTGATCGACAACACATTCAATGCTCGTTCTGATATGTATAATTTTTTTCCCCGCGGGTATACTAATACAAGAGTTTAGAACATGTTTTCAGACAGTGTTTTCAACTTTAGTGCCACAATTTCCACATACAACTGTGAAATATTATTGGTACGTATTTCCATTTTCTCAGTTCTATATTTTAGTTTGTAGTTCATATTTTTTTTTATTATATCAGCTAATGAGGCCCTGTAAGGTATGCTTTTTATGCTAAATAATTTGAGGCCGTTGTTCGGAAGAGTGCCCAATTAACTAACTATTACAGTTATTATTATTGCTAATTTAAAGACATCACTTCCTACAACAGGTCTAGTTAATGAAATAAGTGTATATTTACGTGAATCAGGTTTAGGACAACATTTAAGTATCTTACTGGAACAAGGGCACCAACTTGTGATCTGAACTCAGTGCATGTACTTCTTGTGAAAATATCTGTTAAAGAGTTGGCCACTTCAGGGATCATCTTCTTAAACAATTCTGAACCATCCACCTGTTACAAGTTACATTTTGTAATATATATTTCACAAAAGGAACTTGATCAGTTATAATTCAATCTTACAAGATTAAAAATAAAACTGCAAGAGAAGTAGTGGTACTGAAGAAAATTGAATAGAAGTGTAAAATAACACATAATTAAAGAATCTTCTACATGCCTTCAGGTGTATTTGGCATGTGGTGCTAGATCTGTTTTGTACACACCATTCAGCACTCCAGGGGTGATGTGGTCACTCTCATGCCGGCTGACTTGACTTCTGGAGACATTTCCTGATATCCATGTTAGACTGAGGCAATCTGGGAGCCCCACTCAATTGTCAAAATCTGTCTCGATGTGAATTTGAACTCATGACTACCAAGCCAGCAAGCAAGCAAGCATCTAGCCTAAACGCTAGCTACTGTGGCTGAATAGAATTGATAGATACAATAAAGTGATACAGCAGTAAAGTGCTGATAACAGACTCATCTTGTTGCCTTCTGATTGTGTGCCCCATGAGAATAAGAACAAATGGCATGTGCAGATCTGATCTGACTGATCATCAGATACAACTCATCTGCAACTCTCAAGAGAAGCTCAAAGTCTTTCTCCTGATCTGTGTAGGTAATAATGAGTTGTTGATCGTACTCGATACATTTTCAGTATAACTCATGTTTTTCCTGTATATCAACTTGCTCATGCATACCTGTGATCCAACAATGGGTTGACTTCTTTGTTTTAATATATTTGCATACATTTTCCCAATATAACTTAATAAAGTTATTCTTCTTTTGTGTCACACTCTCTTATATTGCCCTTTCTCTTCCACATTGGAGCTATTATACCTCTTTGCCAGTCTTTGAGTGTTTTCCTTTATTTCCATGGCACAGTATTCTCATAAGCCACCTTACAACAATCTCAAAACAAGCTCTAATTGCTTTAAATGCCATCCTGTTTAAGTCTGGTGATTTGTTTTTGGGACAATCTTTTATAGGTTTTTCAACCTCAGTCAGCCAGCAGTATGTTTGATTCTTGATCTTATTCTTCTGAGGTGTGGAAATAGTTACTGTGACTTCCTGATGGATTCATAAGTTCTTGAAAATATTCTGTCCATCTGATCATTCCTTGTTTGTCACTTAGTATTGATCTTCCACTTTTATCATGAATTATTGGTGTAGGGGTTGTAAGGCTCATCTCTCACGCTCATTGGATTAATACATTTACAGAAATCTCTTGGATTTTTTTCCCTATTAATGATAACTGCTCTCCGTAATTTATCCATGGTATCCCTTTTACCTTCTTGATGGGTTGCTTGCTGTCATATCTGTATTTAATATACAAATATACATCTTGTGACTTAGATTTTAAACAGATATATAACTTTTTAAAAATCTGTGCGTAAAGCATAATAGAGTATATATGCAGGGACAAAACCAAAAGTTACTTCTAATCTCACAATTAAACTGTTTGGTTAATGAGTTAATTAGCTTATGAATGTTTTTACCTGACAGTCTGTAATGTTGTTTTGTTTGCACTTGACTGACTTTGATTTCTGCTTATCTTGTGATAGCAGATCCTCAAGAGAAGACTGTGCTGCTTCTTGAAAAGTAGAATACGCTGTTCTGTTGAGTGTCTGTTGTTCAAGATCTCGGAATGATTCTTAAATATCCAGAATATTTCTTTCATAATTGGCATTCAATCATAGATTAATTTTTTTAAGAGGTAAAGAAAATATAAAGGGATGTAATTCTCCATGACATTATAGTATATTAGGACGTGGTGCTAGCCCATAATTTTTTTGCCAAAATTGCCCTCGATGGGTGACGTAGTCAGTATCACACTGACTGCCATAACTCCAAAGAAAATTTCTAGCAGCTATTTCATGTGATTTTAGCCTAGAACTTTTTGGGTTAAGGTACTCTCCCGTTATTTATGCTTCACCACGACACTGCAAGGTACAAGAGGAACAAGATGAGATGAGACTACTGGGTTAGCAGATAATTGCACTAGGTATTACACCACTGTGGCTTTAAACATGTAGAATAATGTGAATACATTACCAACAAAACTCTTTATAGACTCTTCATTAGAACATTGTAAAATAAAATCCATATAGCTTGCAATTTTATTTTATTAATAGAAAAGTAGTATATTTTATATTATGGAAACTCAATTGATGTTATCTGTATTGTCATCATTGTCAGGAGAGTCAATACCAAAGACTGATACTGATGTCATCTGATCATGTCAATCATCTTTCCGCTATACTCAGACAATCTCATAAGTCTGAGCCCAATGTCCTAGCATGCCTGTGTGAACTAGTTGTTCCTTGGGGTCCTCTTGTTCTTATCCCCTGAATTTTACCATCCTGCGATTTATAGTAGTAAACATCCATGTCTCATATTGTTACTCAACCAGAGCAGTTAAATAGTGTTTGTTGATCAAGAGAACGATGAATTGTTAGACAGGTAAAATGGATGGATGTGAGGGTGGATGGATGGATGAATGGTGAGATAGAACAGACAGACAGGCATGAGGCAGACAAACAGACAGGTAGGTAGGCATGCAGGCAGAAATAAAGACAGGCAGATAATCAGCCAGATAGCCAATACATCCCTGCCTAGTTTTCCCTATGGCTTTAAAAACTTGTTCTTCTGTAAAGTATTGTCCACATAGTTTGAAAGAAACATTTATGTAAACTATTTTTTTTTTACTGATAACTAATAACAATGTTCACCATTAAACACATGGTATACAATCCATTTATTATATGGTCATTTCAATAACTGAATTTCGGTTATAAGCTAAATATATTCATTATTAAATGTGCAATTTTACAAAAGCAGTGTAACTATCATTCTCAAATATTTGATTTCTCAATAAGAAAGGATTAACAAACAAATAAATGCACATAAGCAAATCAATGGAATTGCCAAGGAGCAAGGTGGTTCATGGTATTAATCTATGTAAACAAAATAACAAATTTACAACAAAACAACTCCTTGATATACCGAACGAAACTAAGAAAGCCAATACTAGACCCACGATAGAGTAAGTAGTCTGTCAAGGAATGGAGATGTTTCTTCTTTCACCCTCTATCCCCCATTGGGACAAAGGTCCTGAACCAACCCATTACAAGACGTCCTATTCTTAGCTATTCCAAGCTTGCCCTCCCAACATTGTTCTTATGAAAATGTTTGCTTCTGTTTATCTACATACATCTTTTTTTCAGAGAACAGAAAGTGTTAATACTATCACTCAAGAAATGAATCATCATCATGTAGCAATTCATGTGTAGAACATCACTCTCATCACAGCCTACTGAAAACACTCTTCATGTTTTGCCAGCTTCGCCACCTCGTGCTTTCATGCCTTATCATCATCATGTGCCACCCCGATAAGCGTGGGCGCTCATGTTTCACCATCTTACATGATCACCAGAGTTGTGGATCAGCTATGTGTTTTTGTCTTGCCCATGCCACATGGCCAAGCCATCACGGTATTTACTTCTCTGCCTTCCTCTTGCTCTTTACCCCTCAATTTTGCCAGTTGTCACCAAGTTCTCCAATTGATTCCTTCTCATAATGTGTCCAAAAATTGTGACTGTCTATGTTTATTTTCTCTAATCAGTTTACGGTTGTCATTTGTTCCTTGTAGGACATGGTCATCATTTTTTGTCTGCCCATGGTATTCTTTACATTTTCCTCAGAATCTACATTTCCACAGCCATCAGATGTTTTTCAGCTTGTCTGCTCATTGTCCATGCTTCACATTCATACAAGAGTACAGGCTCTATGTAGCACTTCAACACTCTTTTCCTTGTAGCAGTTGACATCTTTTTATTGGACAGTATGTTTTCCATCTCGCAAAAGGCTACTTTTACCATGGCAAATCTTATTATACTCTCTCCAAGGCACCTAGTTGTTCACTGTGTGCTACAACCACTTCTACTAAATGTTGCAGATCCTGCTCATTGTCTGCAATCAATACTGTATATTCAGCAAATCTAATGTTATTGATGTTACGTCCCTTTCATGCCTAGGGTATATGTAATGAGCTGCTTCCATTGTTGTGTTGGTTAACCCCTGACTTATCTTTCAGGATTATCTTTTAAAAAAGAGCTTCAAAGGCAAGAGGACTGACTTCATTGCACTGGGTTTCACCCCACATGGCTCAGTCTCTTTCCTCAGGGTGGCCTGCCAAAAGCATCATATGAAGCATGAACTCTGTAGCTCCAGTGATGACCCCCTCAGAGTCTGAGACAAAATCTTTGAGGAAGCATGCCTTCCACAACTGTTCTATCTAAACCACTATGATGCTTGATGTGGCCAAAGTTTCCAAGACATGATACATTTTGTAAGCCAAGTCTCCACCGATGTTCAAATCTTGTAGAATGTCTATATTTTATTCTTCTTGATCCATGGTATTTTAAGAATATGTCTGTAACATTTAAGTTCACAATCCTTGATTTTTTTCTCCAGTGTTTGAGAAATGGTCCACAATTCACATCTGCAAGTTGTCACATAAAAGGTACATGTTCTCAAAACTGTTACTTGTATTTGTTTGCTGGTATTGTGTCATAAGTTGTCCACAATATTTAACCTCTGCATTGCTGCAGCCAGTCTCATTTTGCCTTTCTTTTTAAACAGTACCAATTGTTGTTTATTAATGCAATCAAGGTAATCTAGGTTTGTGACATGTTCAATTTCTTCATTGCCAATTGTAATCTTTAGTTGGCATTAGGCTATGTGCTGACATGTTATATATTTTTTTTAAAAAAGGTCTTAAACTTCACTGTGCATACAAGGAATGAGGCAGAAAACATACATCTCCATGGCAAAAAAAGTATTTAAAACACATGTTGTGATTGTATGTACACTGGCTTCAGTGGAGATACTTTTACCCACATGAACATTCTTGTTACAAAACCAAAGCAATAATTGATCATCTGGATAATAATAGCAGTCTGCTTACAACACATCCTACCAACCTTGATGTTTGTACAGCCTATAGAAGACATTATCCTCTGCGAAATTCTCCCTCTCATTCACAATGAATGCCAGTACAATGTAGAAATGCTGACACTGAGCAGCCCAGGGAGGAACACATTCTCGGTGGGTGATTTTTGCCGAGCAGTGCATGTCATAAGAAGCTGTGATGAAATTGCATAAAGCATGTCTGTAATTTTTCAATACACAAACACAAATGCAATGACACTATAAAGCATAGCTGTAATTTTTTAATATACAAACACAGTTGCAATGAAACTATAAAACATTCTTGTAATTGTTCAATACACAAATACATATGCAATTAAATTATAAAAAGCATGTCTGTACCTTTGTTAATCCATGCAAAAATCAATGAAATAGTATAAAGTGTGTCTGCACTTATTTCTTTTTTATTCTTTTTGCATCGGTTCGCTTTGAATCGATCATAGTCCACACAACTGCTACAAACACTAGTAGCTGCTACTACTAATAAATACACTGGACTGATATTGCATACTTTCCCTATTACCAGTGTCCCTCGCCATCAGGCAAACCCACTCCAACTTCTAAAGTACTTGTAATTTACATCCCCAAGTTAATTATGAGATATCAATATTAAAGTCCAACGGACTGGCATATGGAATGAACAGTCCTATGTCACGGTCCTAAAGATATTTTAGGCATGTTATACCTCTCAGCCATGCCAACTTCCTGCACTTATGTCAATAAACCAAACCATGTAAATATGAAAAGCACATCAGCACTTTTTCCAATACACATTTTTCTTCTTCAAGATCCTGATCTGGAGCAGACATTGACGGTTATCATTATCCAATCCTCTCTGTAATCTGATATTTTAATGAAGTTTATGTTGCTTATATTATTATTTGTTGCCCATCGCCTAAACTTTCCACATACATTTGTCTCTGCCTTTCTCTGTGTCTCTTGCCTAGCATTTTCCCACTTAAGGCTAATTTCTAGTCCATCTCTTCTGTTGATATGCCCCACATATTTTATTTGTCTTTCCTGTATGGTTCTCATACGAAATCTAGTGATGTCTGCAGATGTCAATAACTCTGTGTTTTTCTTATTTATCCATTACATTCTAACAATATTTCTAAAACAACAACATATCTACATACTCCAGCTTTAATACAATTCCATTACTCTTTTTTGTTTCTTGTTTTTGTTCTCTTGCTTACTCATCTGTGTGTGTGGGCTAGCTTTCCCTATTACCAGTGTCCCTCATCATGCGGCAAACCCTCTCTGACTTCAGAGGTACTTGTAATTTATGTACCTAAATTAAGCGCAAGAAGTCAACATTGTAGTCCTACTGACCAGTGTTAGGATTGAACCCACTACCTCAGCATCAGCACACTAGAAATTTTAAAGCGAGCACTCCTATCTATTTGGCCATGCTGATCTCCACTTCAGTATTCATTGTCCAGTGCTCGTATCTATACAGAACAGGAACTCCCACCAATTTTAAGTGAGCAGACTATTGTGCTTGTTATGTCCAATAGACCAAGTAAATTTTGTTTCATTACAAAAGAGCAATGCATTTGTATAAAGCATGCCTGTACTTATTCAGTACAGATACAACAATCTATTTTTCATCTCTATCTGTGCCAGACATCTGTTACTTTAAACTAGCAACAATTTGTATCCGAAGGTGAATATTTGATAACTGTTTAAGGCTGGAGTTAAGCAACTAGAAAAGAGTGGACTGAGATTAGGACAGTTGGTGGAAATAGAAAGGGTAAAGGTAATAACTGAGACACAGTGGATTAATATAACATGTGGCTGAGGCAGAAAGAGTAAAAGTAAGAAGATAAACTCAAGTACACTAATATGAGGGGGATTCAAATGAAAACCTTAAAAGCGTGATAGAAATTACAATAATCATGCCATTGTCTTGTAACCTGTTAATATTGTTAAGGATTTCAAGAATGTTAAGTATGTGACATCACAGTGCAGATGAACACAGTGATATCAAAAAGACAGTTTAAAGATGGCCACCCCACTTATGACATGCACCAAACAGGAGCAGCATTCTGTTATCAATTTTTTTATCAGTGAAGGGGTGAAACCTATATGAAATATATATATGAAATCATCAGCGAATGAAGATCCAGTATGGTGATGCATGCCTGTCAGTCCCGCATGTGTAGGAAGTTTCAAAATGGTGTGACAGACTGTTCATGACTGAGTCAGGCACGCTGAGTAGTGACCCCATAGAATGTTTTCCTACAGGAATCCAAGCACTATTTTTACCCTGGAAGACTTGCATTGAACGCAGTGGTGGCTACATTGGAAAATGATACATTTGTTCTTTAATTGTTATTTCAGAATATATTCACCCTCCAAAAAAATTCAGGTTTTCATTTGAAGCCCCCTCATACAACAACTGAATGAGTCAGAAAGAGTAAAATGAATAACAGGGATACAGTGGATTAATACAATATATTTATAGAACAGAAAGAGTAAAAGTAATAACTAGGCCACAACGAATTAATATAACGGGGAAGGTAACTCGCCAACAAATGCATGAAGAAGTCAGATGTATTGGCCAAAAGGTGCAAATATCACAGCTCTGCTGTAAACAGGCACAATGCAGTTATGTCTAAAACATTCCGGACGAACGCATAAGAAGAAGAAGTAGAATATAATGACTGATAGAGACTGGCTGGGCATATATTGGCTGTTTGTGATTAACTAGGCAATGTTACATTCATTAGTTTGTTATTGCTTTCTGAATGGCCAGGGCCTCATTCCATCAGAATCAATGCAAAGCAATCCTCTTCCAAGAGCTGATTCTGAACCCTCGACCTGGTATGATGGGGGATTGTGAACCAGTTGCCATGGGACAGAAAGAGAAAAAATAATAGCTAAAACACAATGGATTAATATAACTGGCTGGAACAATATAAGTTAAACCTATGATGAATGAATGTAAACTATGACTAAGACACTCCACAAAAGAAAGATATATTTTACATTCATTCATGTTCAGTATAATCTCAATAGCATTCACTCTTAAATGTGATAAACATATGATGAGTTAGTACAGTCAGAGTTTACTCAACAAATGTCATATTATAAACATTAAATAAAACTGATATACTTACAGCATGAAAAGGATTTTTTAACCTGGAGTCCAAGCCTTTGCCAGGGCAGCAGCGAATGAGGACTCAGAACCAGTTGCTTTGTGATAACTTTCATATCAAAAGGTAAATTGGCAGGCCCATACACCTGAATCTTTCACTAATGTAAGGGAAATGTCAGTACAAGTAAAGGAACCTTTCACACACCTTGAGGTGTTTGGGGTCATTGTCATAATGTGCCATGCCGGTAAGCGTGGGTGGTCAGTCATGTTTTGCCATCTCACTCTATCACAAAAGTCATGGATCAGCTCAGTGTTTCTGTCTCAACCATGACCAAGCCATCCAGGTATTTACTTCTCTGCCCTCCCCTTGCTCTCTTCCCCTCATAACTTGACCAAAAAAAATTGTGACTGTCTATGTCTAATTTCTCTAATCAGTTTACGATTTTCATTTCTTTCTTGTAGGACTTGGTCATTGGTTTTTTTTTGGGTTTTTTTTGGTATGGGGTATATGGTGCTAGTCCCATAATTCTTTACAGACAAATTGTCACTCGATGCTTGATGGCCACCTTAACTTCCCAGTAAAAGTTGAAGTAAAAGTGTTAGAGGGTGTCAAAGATATCAATGGACAGACAACACCAAGGTCAGATTGCAACTTGCAGAATGTACAATAAAAGCTCAGGACATTAATAGCTGGAAGTACATTTTAACAACCTTTATTGTGAAGGTGGCATTAAG
Organism: Cepaea nemoralis; assembly: GCA_014155875.1. NCBI lineage: Eukaryota > Metazoa > Mollusca > Gastropoda > Stylommatophora > Helicidae > Cepaea > Cepaea nemoralis. Next base: position 238,414 of record JACEFZ010027971.1, on the reverse strand, counting down.
CGATTATGATTAAGGCACTGATTGTACAGACTAAACTTTATGATTTTGAACAGCTGAGACAGAGATGTTTAATGTGCAGCATACACATGGGAGATCTTACTTTTTCATCACTGTCCAAGAAAGTTCCCATTCTAAATAATTACTACTTTAAAGTGACAATTGTTGTCTAGGACACGAGGTAAATGAAGTGGCAGCAAAATTTAAAATGTGTGAAAATCATTGAATTCAAGCTATTCAGTATTTTGAACATAACAACTGCAAAAGGAAGGAGAATTAAGACTTATTATTACAAGTCTTCATAGCTCTTAGTATTTGAACCGAAAAAGACAGGTTAATCAACAAAGGAACCACAGAAATGAAGCAGAGATTATTAAGTGTGGTATTAATATACAACTGAGTTTACTCTTGTCTTCTTCATTCTACATGTTCATTTTGCTGTCTTCAAATTATTTTTAATGGAATGCTTCTTGTAGTAAACAAAAAGTGTACAATAAATTATATAAGAGCTACCATTTTGTTTGGTTAAGGATACTCTTAAGTGCCCCCGAATTTCTTGCTTTTGAGGATAATCATCATTGAAACTATCCACACCAGTGTGGACTTTGTGAGCAACACATATGGGAACGAAACAGGCAATGCAGGTTAAATAAGTAGTTCCAGTTATGCCATCTTTCTTCTTCAATTCAAATCTTCTGCTGCATTTCACTTTCATTGTCTGGCATATGAAATGTGCTGAACTTTTTCTGAGGACAAAATGGGAAGTTTAGAATATAAAAACAAGACAGCTTGTGATGAGGGAAATGTTCATCATGGGATTTGTGATATGATAAGACGATGAAATATACAGGTGCAGTACTTTACATGCACATACTGTTTTCACTGTGAGACATACAACACTGATCAGTTTTGTGCTTGGCATATTATTTTCTTCTCCTTCTGCCCATTATTCTTGGATGGAGTATAGACCCTCAACCATCTCATGCTAATCTTGTCCTATCCTTTGCTATCTCTTTCAGCTTCCTCCATGTCCTCCCCGTATCATTCATCTTGGTCACTACTTCTTGTTTCTGTGAGCATTCAGGTCACCCTCTGTTTTGTTAGCCCTGTGTGTCTGAATGACTGGTATTCATATTATTGTATGGAAACCAATGTAAACTGTCTGCTTCCAAATCTCCCTCAGCTGTGTTTTGAACGTGGTATGCAGGATTACAAATTACATTTATAAGGCCTTCACCACAGCATGAATGTTTTATATACTTTAATATTCACATTGACATGACAGCTTGAATTAATTAGATGATTTTCTTTGTCTTCCACATCCACATAAGAAATGTGCATAATGTAAATATTCTACTGTGGGTATTTTCCAATGTTTGGAATTGTGTCAGGGCAGGAATCCATTAATCTCTAGGTTTTCCAATTGTCATGGCAATAGAAAAGCGCAGGACAAGCAGAGAGTATGACTTCCTTTGGTTCCTTATGGTACAAAAATTGTCCGCAACTGGATTTGGGCCTGACACTTTTAAATGTCAGAGCGGCTTTATAGGTATTGTGTCCATCTCAAACTCATGGAGACTTGATTCAGGTCATAGTGAGGACTATGAATTTTTACAAAATAAACAAAAAGAAAAGTACACCCCCCCCCCCCCCCAATTACCCTTTCCCCTCCACCCCCTCCAGGTTCTGGGATAATGGATCAGACCTCTGGCGCCCTCTAAGATAGGGACAAAAAAACTCAAAGGATGTTAAAAAATCCCTTGGTAGCTGAAATTAAAACGGAGCAGGTGAAATATTCACTGTCAAGGTTAAGTTTAAAAATTAGAAATCCAACCCATAAAACAATAAGTATATTGTATGCATGATGACAAGCACATTTAGATCCTTGCTAAAGCTACAGAGTTGGAGCACTGCGTCGAGATTCTACTTGCGTGATCTATAGGAAGAGACTTATGGTGTTAACTGTGTCCAATGAAAGTGGTTCTTTACCAAAACCAAACTAACCTAACTTTTAGAGTCGAAGGTGGGTGTGGCACTTCAAAGCCCGACCACCTCTAGTGTTAATGTTATGATTATAAAAAGATGATTTGTATTTAATCATATTTATGGATCATGTACATTATTTTTATCTCTACAAAGTTTTGTATATCTAATGAAGGCACAATGATAATTTTTTTTAAATTACTGTTCAAATTAATCTGTAACACAGAAAACAGAGAGCAAGTAGAGAAAATGTTGACCAATAATTACACATTGGGCTGCCGTGGTAGCTCAGTGGCTGGCATACTAGCCTACCATCCTGGTGGTCATGAGTTTGAATCCTGGGCTGAAAGACCTGGGCTCCCAGATCAGCCCAGCATAAATTGGGTTCAGGAGATGTCCTGGGAAGTAAAGTCAGCTAGCATGATATTAACCACACCAACCTTTCAGCGCCATTTTGACTATAAAAATATGGGACAGGCACCATATATCCAATATGCCTCAAGGTGTATATAAAAGTTCTTAACTCACTTTTTTTTCGGGTCTCTGTGGCCAAAGGCTTGCAAACACAGTTCGTGAACCGCTTACCAGGCGTTTGAATGCGCTTACCAGGCGTTTGACAGCCGCGATTGATTTGTGCAGCAGACCATGTCATGTTGTGTTATAACGTGTTGGTATGGGAGCCAGTTGTTCAGAAAGCAATGGCAAACTACTGACCATACAATTTGCCAAGTACATCAATAGCAGCTGAAAAATGCTAGTGTTGACTGCAACGACCTGCAAGGGATATGCAACATTTAAAAAAAAACTCACTTTTACTTAATTACACTTACCCAAGAAATAAGTCACGACCACAAAAGATATCAAAAGTTCCACAAGAAATGCTGTTTGTATCACTAAAGTAGAAAAATAATGAAAATATTATATATGGAAAATACATTTCAAATACAAACATTAGGTATATTCAATGTGTTTACATGAAAGAAAAATAACTTTTCAGAATAGCAAAGTTCTGTTATAGCAAACAAATGTGACGGACCATTTGTTCATGGCTTTAGGTGTATCGGGGCATATGATGCTAGATCCATAGTTTTATAGACCAAACAACAGTAGAGGGGTAATGCCATCAATGTCATGCCAGCCACTTCACTTCCCTAGAAATTTACTGGTACCCACGCCTAGTAGGATAGGTCAATTTATAACATCTGCCTCAATGCGAATATGAATCCATGGCCATCTAGCCACAATGATACCAAAGCCCCAGTTCTGTTACAGGCACAACATAAAACTATTTAATTTGATTTACATTTTGCTATATCTCTCTAATGTGATCAAAAGTCAAGATTTTTGGAAACATTACAAAGTGAGATTCAAAATATTGAATTTGTTTTGAATAATACCATAGGTAAAACTCCTCCAGCGTCAAAGTGCCGAGGGTGAACAACATCTGAACCTGAAAATTAATCATATCAAAAATATATTTGTTAAGTACTAAAGTAACATTGCATGGTTTATTAGCTTATAATATATATTGTTAATGACAATATACTGTAGTGACAAAGTGAGTTATTAGAATAGTAGTCTCATTTCTGGAGACAAGGTTTCTTTGACCAAGTAAGGAAAATTTCTTGCCTATTGGAGGTCACTTTAAGTTTATCATAGATATCACACAGTGAGAGCAGGATAGACGACCTTTTTATCTTGCCCTCTTAATGCCTTCCCGCAACCAGCAAAATGTAAATGTATGCTTAGATATTAGTTTTTAGTTTGTTTTTTCTTTAGAATTTTACTTGCTTTGAGCCTTTCTGGGTATACAGCCAATAGCTAACCTTATTTTTATATAGACCAATAAGCACTTGATAAGTGATGTGGCGAATATTATGCCAGCCAGGTGTACTTCACAAGTCATAACTTGGTACTCATTTTAGGTTTGACAAGCCTGTGAGCCAAGGTCAATTTTTTAAAATCCACCTCTATGGGGATTCAAATACATGACCACTGCAGTGGCAGGCAAAATCTTGAGTTTTTCTCATTCACAGGACTGCAACAAGGTAGTGGGAATTGAAATCATAGTGCAACTGTCTCTAGATGAACTTCCAGCTAAGGTTAATACATCTTATTTTTCTGCAGCAATTAGATTAGAAGAAACCCCCAAACAGGACATCCTGATTGTGCTGGGAGACTTCAATGCAAAAATAGGTAGAGAGCAAACTAATAAAAAAGTGGCCGGTATGGAAAGCCTACATACAACTTCAAATGATAATGGATGGAGAGTCATCAACCTGGCAGAAGCCAAAGGACTGCAGATTAGCAGTACCAGACTACAAAGAAAGGATATACACAAACAAACTTGGAAATCATGTGACAAGAGAACCTATAATCAAATAGATCACATTTTAATTAACAACAGAAATGCATCAAACATACAGCAAGTCAGAAGTTATAGAGGAGCTGAGTGCCACAGTGACCATTTCCTCGTTGGAGCAAAATTTAAAATAAAACTTAAGAGAGCTTTCTATACTAAATTACAAAGATTACACCCAACATATAACAGAGAAAAACTACAAGACATTACAGTCAAAGAGAAATTTACAGATGAAATAAAATGTAAACTTGAAACTTTTCAAAACCCTTTGGAGGAAAGCGTTGACCAAACTTGGTTGAACATCAAGAATACACTTCAATCTACCGCAGAAGAATGTCTCGGTGTGTCAACCACGCATAGAAAGAACAGATGGTTCAATCAAAAATGTGAAGAAGCAGTCACTAAGAAGAAGAATGCCAGACATGTATGGTTAAATGACATCAATAACATCCAAAAGGAAGAGCATTATAGAAATGAATGTAAAGAGGCTACAAAAATAGTCAGACAGCAGAAGCGAGAATATATGAGTAATATAATCAAAGATATGGAAACTAATCACCAGAAAAATGAATCCAGAAAGTTTTTTAAAGTACTGAAGTCAATGAAACGAGGGCACCAACAAAACACATATGGTTTAAAAGACAAAAATGGGAATATGATAAATACCAATGAAGAAATGTGCAACACATGGAAAGAATATTTTATTGAATTACTAAATTGTGAAGCTCCAAGTAACATTTTCCCACAGGAAGAGGTTCTAACATGCGAACCACAAATTGAAGAACCTACATTTGAAGAAATCCTATATGTAATCACACGACTTAAAAACAATAAGGCAACTGGGACTGATGGAATTGCTGCTGAATTTATAAAGGCAGGTGGCCATGCATTACATCTAAAGCTATACGAACTAATAATAAAAATCTGGAGGACAGAAGAATTACCCCATGACTGGAAAGAGTCATTATTGATACCTATCTTTAAGAAAGGAGACAAGTTCCAATGTGGAAATTATAGAGGAATATCACTACTGTCCACAAGCTATAAGATACTATCCGCAGTATTACTAAATAGACTAAAACCATATTCAGAAGACATATTAGGTGACTACCAGGCGGGTTTTAGACAAAACAGATCAACAATAGATCAGATATTTATCTTACGACAAATAGCCGAGAAACATTGGGAATATAAAAGAGATCTCCATAACATTTTTGTGGATTTTAAAAAGGCTTATGATAGTGTCCATAGGAATAGTCTATGGAATGTTATGCAGGAATTTGGAATACCAAGGAAGTTAATTAACATGACCAAACTATGCATGGAAGATACTTATAATATAGTAACATATAAAGGCAGGAAATCAGACCCCTTCCAAATAACATCTGGCTTGAAACAGGGTGATGCACTATCGCCGCTACTCTTCAATCTGGCTCTAGAGAAAGTTGTAAGGAAGGTAAAGGAGGAATGTGATATTGGAGGAACATCCAAGCTGCTTGGTTATGCAGATGATATAGATATTATAGGGCAAAGTGAACAAAAGACATTAGAAATATTGACTCACTTAAAGGAAAAAGCCCAACAGATGGGGCTGGTTATCAACCAAGATAAGACAGAATATATGGTAATTTCAAGAGACGGAATGGCTAAAAACTCTGGCCACATACAAATAGATAATATGACCATTAAAAGAACGGAAACATACAAATACCTGGGTACAATCTTCAACTGCTCCAACATCATAAGGGAAGAAATACAAACTAGAATCAACTCTGGAAATAAGATATACTATGCACTACAACATCTACTAAAATCAAAGGCGCTATCTCGTAACACCAAAATCACAATATACAAAACACTGATCAGACCAGTTGTGCTGTATGGCTCTGAAACCTGGAGTACAACGAAAGGAGACGAAGCCTTGTTACAAACCTTTGAGAACAAAATTTTAAGACGCATCTTTGGACCCATTAGGGATACACAAAGTGGAGAGTGGAAAAGAAGAAGTAACAAAGACATTTATGATTTGTTTAAGTCCCCGCTAATCACTGGTATCATGAAGGCTAATAGACTACAATGGCTGGGGCATATAGAAAGAATGGAAGATAATAGGGAAACAAAACTCGCTTACACTCAGGAAATAAATGACCGTAGACCCCGAGGTAGACCAAGAAGGCGGTGGAGAGATAATATACATACAGACCTACAAGCACTTGGAATCAACGACTGGCAAGAGAAGGTCCACCAGAGAGACGAATGGAGACAGATTGTATTTGCAGCAAAGAACCTCAATGGCTCGGAATGCTGAAGAAGAGAGAGAAGAATTAGATTTGTGAAGTCTATAAATGTCTGTATGCCAATGCAAGTATTTTTATCTAATAAAGGCTTATACAAACAAGGCAATGAGTAAACAAATAATATGAAATTGTATGTACTATTGACAGAGAATTCTTCACAAGAATTGTGTAAATGGAAAACTTAATATTTAAAAAAAAAGGAAACAAATGAAGAGAAAAAAGCAGTATAAAATAAAAATGTATTATGATTGTTCCTGTTTACCTTTGGATTTAGCAGCTTGATTCTTTGTAACAAATCTAGAATCTCTTTCCCACATTGAATAGCATGGCTGGTCGTGATCAGTGTCTGTAGTAGATATTATGTTGACTGATTCATTTAAAATAAATATAAAAACTACAAACACTTCTTTCCCATCAAACAAATATAATTACAATTATTCACCAAGAAAACTTTTAATAACCAACTGGAAAAATCATTCAGTCAGTGTGTGTGGAGTAAACAAAAATAGTACAGTGATTTGTTTGGTCTAGAACCAGCCAAAAAGTGACTTCTTTATGGTTTGTCTAGAAAAGGATGTCGATTGCATAGGGAAACTCTCATAATTGTGCCTCTCAACTGTTTAATCTGTCTTCTGTACAGCAATTATTAATACTAGGTATGCCTTCTTACTTCAGTCCCTTTCTCCTTGGCAAGACTGCAGAAATTCAGTCTGTTTCCAGGAACACAACTTGAAGATAGGGTCTTGGTTAGCTCTGATTGGCTGACTAGATGCAAGCAGTCAAATTATGAGTTGCTGACCGTGTTCATCTCTTCTACTGCACCTTCACGCCTATCAAGGTTTCAAGAACATGGTTGTAGCCAATAACAACATACAATAAGTTATGTCAATAAGTTATGTCATTCATTATGAGGTATACATTTTCAAATCTCTAAATCTAATGTGACTCTTAAAGAACAACATTAATACAAAAGTATACATTACCCTTAATTCCAAAATTGTAGAAGTATCATCAACCATTTCAGTATTTGCAAGGGACTCACTGAGAATTGTAACAGTCATATAACTGGCTGTGTTAGCTTCAAGCCACAACAACATAGTTTTCTGTAGCCCACTATTATTCTCATTAATTAATTGAAGAGCCAGGTGACTCTCTGGTTCTCTAGTCTGCATCTCAGATACAATCTCACACAGTTGAGGGAAACAGTTTTCTGAAATGAAAACAGGTATTTTAAGGTAGGTATGAAAATGCACCTTCAGTTGACTGATATTCTGAAGTGACTGCATTTAACTGTAACAAAACATACTTAGAAATGAATTACCTAGAAACCTTAATTTTTTATTACGTTTTACAGGTTTGAGAAGATGTACTGGTTAGTGCTCTCACTAAGACAGTGGCCCTGTGTTCAATTTCACTAGTGGTAGGTTGGAATATTTTCTGACCAATATGATTCTGGGATAATTCAGTCTTAGAAAATTAGTACCAAAGATTTGGGAAAGTACAGGCAGGCAGCATAACACTGATATTGTCCCCTGTGTCGTTTGGTCACCAGAAATATGGACATGACACATTATCCTAAACTTTAGCTTTCTGGCATAGCATGGTTACTTTTCTTTTGTTTTCACTTTTACATATTTGACTGCTGTTGACAGTATTGTGGTAATATTTATCAAAGTAATGGCTTACCAACTCTAATTCCAGACATTGTTGATAACAATTTTCACAACATAGTTAACTCAAGGGGCAGCTAAAGTAACATAATGGCTAGCACACTTGTCTGTCAGTCCGGTGATCATGTGTTTGAATCCTTATTGAGGCGCAGATTGTTTTCAAAATTGACTTGCACTCCCAGGTCGACATTGCCTGTGTACCAGGAAATGTACTGGGAAGTAAAGGCGACCACAGTGATATTGACCACATCACCCATCGAGTGCCAATTGGTCTATACAAATATTCAATACACCTGAAGGCATAGAAAAGGGTTCTTTTTTCCATTAAATAAGGATATCATAGTAATAAGTAAAGGGCTCCTTTTCAAATGGTCAATATTAAGCTAGCCACTTTACCTCCCAGAAAATTTCCTGGTATTCATGTATGGCTAGGTCAACCTGGATGCCCAAGTTAGTGTTAAAACAAACTTAGCTCGAGTGGGATTCATTCTCATCATCATCATCAAGTTAGTTGCAATGCACTGTTTCATCAAGCCTGTGCCCTAGTACATCCAATTTCAACAAGTATTAATATTATTTGCATTTGTTTCTCTAGCAGTAGTTTTATGTATCTCTTTGTCTGGTCCCTATCCCTTGATTTGTCCGAGATGGGAGACACTACCAGCAGCTGTGCTACCATAAGCATAGCTCTTGGGGTTACTAGATCCAGGCATGCCCTTCTATTACATCAAGGTGGATACACAACAGAAGGGGATAACCATTGGATTGACAAAGAAGCATGCTACCCACCACACAACCACAGCTCTTCGGTGATGTTATAATTAAGTAAAGGAGCCTTTTACATGACTTAGGGCACTCCAGGGGTAATGTAATCAATATTGCACCAATTGCATCTAAAATATTTCCTGTTAACTATTTTAGGCTGGGCCGACCTAGAAACCCAGGTCAATTTTAACAATCTGCGTTGATGAAGATTTGAATCCATGGCCACTAAGTCAGCAACTGAGTATCTAGCCACTGAGTTACCATGGTTCACATATAAATTATTTAGTATGTGTAAAATCACAATCACATTCAAATCTTTCACAGGCTGTCCTTAAGTGTTGTAGTATTCATTAGATAATCAGTTAGTTAGTCATCAGATTAACCTCCCTGCATACTGAGCCATTCAGTCCATAAGTGCTAAGATCCTCTTCTCAGTATCTCCCTCAGTGTGCGGCAGATGGTGACACCAGTACTGTGCTGGTTGGCTATTCTTCTTTGACCCCTTATATAGTGGGCTTGTATGGCTTCACCCCTTTTGACTTATTGTTTTTGCAGTCTGGTGAAGGTTTATGGTATTTTTGTGTCAGCTACTGAAGTAAGTTATTGTGTAAACGTTGGCCTATCTGTTTCATTATGTTACATCTGATGACGTTATTTTGCATATTACATATTTATTTCAAGCAAGATCCCCCCCCCCCCCCCCCCCCCCAAAAAAAATAATACAAATACAGTGTGAAAACAAATTCTAGGAAAGTCAAATTTCAAATTTCAAACAAGAAGTGGTTTATCAAAAACTTATTAGGAAAGCAATGCTATATTGGAATATTAATTCATTTGTCAGAAACTTTAAATTGTGAACAAAATGTATAATTTGATATATCTTACCCTCAATAAAAGATATCACAGGCACAGACCCGCTGCAAGAAACTGAGGATAAATTTAAGTGTTAAAGTTTAGGAATGACAGTTGCATATGCATGCATCTGCACATGTTTACATGTATGTGGGGGGGTGGGGGTGATGGTGGAAGTATGGGTATATGCATTGTATTGTCCTCATTACATATAAGTCCACTTTCTGTTTACATAATAATCGGTACCAACTGAAATAAATACATCTCCCTGAAAATATTCCACAAGGTATAATTGAGACAAGAACACAAACCTTTCAAACCTGATGCATGACTCTGGTGATTATGTGACATGGCGAAACCAAGATAGCCCATGCTTATCAGCATGGTACATGATGATAATGATAATTATCCAATCTTTGAAAGATGTTCAAGCCCTGTTCAGCTGTCTTTCTGTTGACTTGTTATAGTTATAGCTGGAGTCTTAATATTGATTTATTTCATCTTGTGCTATTGGAATATTGCTGCGGTTAAGCTTCCTGTGTCAAAATTTTTTGGGCATGTTGTGAGAAGAAATGAACTGGAGAATTTGATGACAGCTGGCAAGATCGAAGGGAAGAGACCAAGAGGAAGACTGAGAAGTAAATACCTGGATGGCTTGACCACATGGCATGGTCGAGACAGGAACACGGAGCTGATCCACGACTCTGATGGTTGAGTGAGATGGCAGAACATAACCGTCCACGCTTACCAGCATGGCACATGATGGATGGATGGAAGCTTCCTGTGGTATCTGCATTTTCTTGGTTTTTTTGCTCTTGTCTGTTTTGTTGTTTTGTCTGGTAATTTTGTACATACTTCTATGGTTTTGTGTAGTCCTTACTGTGTAGTGTTTTCATCATGCATATACCGTCTTCTGCCTTGTGTACTGCCAATAATTTCTGATACAGATACTTCTCCATGCCATGATATCAAACTGTATAGCTTCTCCTCTCTTAGTCTCTCCTGCCTCTCTTCCGCTCCAACTTTCGCATTGTTATGGTGTACTCCCATTTTCCCTTTCTCACGACACGCACAAAGAATGTGGGTTTTCTTATTCTCATGCAATTAACCAGCTCTTTTTGTGAGTTAACTTCTATCAAGATAACTTCATTATGTTTTTTTATGTCTGTGGTGTTCTCATAATTCTTCTATATAAAACAACATCTCTGCAGCTTCCACATAATTTCTCACTAATCTGCTCACTGTACATGATTAATTTCCACACATCAGTATTGATTCAGTATAGCTCTTAAAAAGTCTGTTTCAACTTAATTGACAAAGATATATTGCACTGAATATGTGTAATATGTATGTATTAATTTCTTCTCACTATAATTCTCATCAATATTTTAGCCGCATGACTCATTAAACTAATTATGCAAAGTTGTACTTGCACCATACTATCTTGACAGATGATAGATTGTTACATTGCAATTTAAAAAAGGCATAACCTCTCCATAGGACAAAGCCTGGGCTGAATTGTAGAGACCATGTGTTACCCATGTAGCATGATCTCTTTCTCGGCCTGCCTAGCTTACTCCAGAGGAAAGGTAACACCAATACATCTGGAACAAGACTAGCTGCAGAAGTTGCCTGATCAGTAAAGCAATGCTCTAACATCCACCTGTCAGAGCTTCGATCCTAGACCAGTTGCCAACCAAGACTCTGACCTGGTCTACCCTGCCATGACATTCACCCAACATTATGCTAGCGGCTTCGGGCGAAGGAGCACAATTGGGAGGGTAAAAGCCTTTTCCTGGAGGAAATGAAACCTAAACAATAATGTCATGGCAGGACAGACCAGGCCTTATATGCACAATGTGTATGTGAATACAGAATTTACGTTCATAAAGTGAAATGTTACAATCTGTTACTATAAAGTACCCTAAATGTTTGACAACATAATTATGCATTACCTTTGAGACAAAACAAATGCAATCCATTTTGGCATGTTTGTCCTTTATTCTTAAAGGACACCGATATTGTTGGTGTATTCTGTGCTCTACTTAACATTAGTACCTGAAATATCTTAAGTTGGGGAAGAATGTCAAAGCTATGTGAAATTTACATAGAATGAATACATGAATGACTTTTATCACACAGCTAACTACTAAATATTATTATGTTTTAAAGCCTAGGCTTCACAATAATGCTTTTAATTTCCTTTGAACAATATTACACTTTATTAGTCATATACACTTACATTAACATTGCACATACACAAGAATACACACACATATACCCTTTCTCTCTCTCTCTCTCTCTCTCTCTCTCTCTCTCTCTCTCTCTCTCTGTGAGAGTGTGTGTGGTGAGTGTTAGTGTGTGTGAGTGAGTGAGGGAGGGATGAAAGGAGGGAGAGTGGGTGGGTGGGTGTGTGCGAGCATGTGTGTGTGCTTGTGTGTGTGTATGTGTGCACATGTGCATGCATGCGTGCATGTGTGTGTGGTTGTTTTTTTAAGAAACAAATACATATAATATATATGTTGTATTGGTAAGATAATTTTTTCTAACATACCCAAGTGCTCAATGAGAGAGATAGACATGCACATACACACACACAAACACACACACGGTATATATGGTGTACTACTGAAGCGATTGTTTCTACGCCAGCATACTAACACAGTCCAGATTTAATCCTCATTAATGACAGTATTCAAAACAATGTATTCCCTTAGTGAATTTAAACACAGAAGCCCAAAACAACACATTGCATGATCTATTGCCTGACATATTCCGCTGCATCTCATCAGGTGCACACTGCAGAGATATATATTGTCTGAAGTGAATAAATGAATAATTCTTAACAGATTCAGTGCTAAATAAAAAGTTGGTTTGGACCAAACAAAAATTGGTGGCAGAAAATGGGAAGTAGGGGTGTGTCACAGTTATGACTTAAAAGTTGTTTATTAATATGGTAGCAGACATCTTTTTTTATATATGAAATTAAAGGAGGCTGCTTAGGAAAAACTACTTTACTGATATTTTAATTGACACAATATTTCGCAATGACAACATTTCTGTGATATATGAGCCCATGGCAGATACGGGAAGTCACTTAAGACGATTAATCATCCCATGGCAATTAATCAGTTCAGCTGAAGCAATTAAAACACATAGCCACAGGCATTGTTTGAATGTGTAACATGTCTGTTATCCCCCTCTGTTAAACTGACAGGATTGTTTTGAGATATGACATTTCATCTCTGGGATTGACCCAAACTCATAAAATGAGTGATAGAAATGTCATTGTGAAAGTTATCTGACCACATCCTACCCTGTTTCTTTGGCCACCAAAAATAAACCTAAACCCTATATTCCTTAATTATGTCAATTATTTTATTTATTTATTTTTTTTGGGGGGGGGGGGGGGGGGGGGGGGGGGGGGGGGGGGGGTTCGTCATATCCTTTACAGGACATCGCTGTCAACATCAGCATCTTTCAGCTGATTGTTGATTTCTTGGCAAGATTACGCTCAGTAGTTTGCCATTGCTTTCTGAGCGACCGGCTCACATACCCCGTAAGTTACCGACGCGGAGAGAACCGCTATCGATTCTCGCGCACGTCACGTTACTCACGAGAATATACGGGATTACGGAGAAAGTCGTGTAACACCTTGACCTAGGAGACCAGCTGTCAAGTACTACTAAATATTAAATAGTAAATAGCATGTTGGGTTATTCACCCTAACATCTTCATCTAGCTTTGCAACTGTCCATAAACTTATTCCTGCAAAATTACTGTAGAGCTGTTGAGTTTCTTGTCTTCCACAGGGCAATTGGTAAAAGACCAAGGGGCTTTGCCTTTAGCCCGCGTTATATCGGGCGGCGATAGCGAAATTTGGACATATAAAAAGGACCTGCTGCAACAAGAACATCAGCATCGTACATGATATTATTATTAATATATTAATAATATTTATTCACTGATATGTACGACTTCAAAAGAAATAATCAAAATATTTTTCTTTTTAAAATAATTAAAAACCTCATTAACTGCTCCAAGAATATTCACGACAGGAGGTTTGACATCACAAAGTGCCCTCGACATATAAATGATTAATTTTTTATATTAAACAAAACAAAAAAAAACAGTTCAGTATAAATAATAAACCACTCTGGCACTAAATAATAAATATTCCTGTAACTTCTTCGCACTTCGGCTGCATCACAAATACAACGATCGTCGTCGTCTGCTATAAATACAAATCTTTTACCGGAACATTGGTTACGGGTAAATAAAAATAAAACATAATTATTACAAAACTATTGAAAAAGAGTGTTGAAGTGCTACATCTTATAACTTTTATACTCTTAGAACCCACGGCTCCATACTTTCAACCCCACTGGATGAAATGAATGGTTATCATCATTCTTGATGGACAAACAACAACACTTTTATAAGATGTGAAGAGTGGACAATGAGCAGACAAGCTGAAAAACAGCTGATGGCTGAGGAAATGTGGTTTCTGAGGAAAATGCAAAGAATAGCCTACAATTGCCATAGGCAGACAGCAAAACCAATGAATAAGTCCTTCAAGAAACAAATGAAAATCGTAAATTGATTAGAGAAATTAGACGCAGACAGTAAAAAATTGTTGGGCATGTTACGAGAAGAAATGAATTGAAGAACTTGGTGACAACTGGCGAGATCGAAGGAAACAGACCAAGGGGAAGATCAAGAATTACATACCTGGATGGCTTGGCTACGTGGCACGGTCGAGACAGAAACACGGAGCTGATCCACGACTCTGGTGATCGAGTGAGATGGCAGAACATGACCGCCAACGCTAATCGGCATGGCACATGATGGATGGATGGATTCGACGTGGTCGTAGAGATAAAAGCGTTCTAGCTCTTAAACTTCCTTATGCTGATATGGAGGTAGCGGGATCGTTTCCTGCACCCGTCAGTTTCCACTTCAACGTTAACTTCTCATTTGTTTGCTCATGCGACTTCTGTCTATTCTATAAATATAATAAAATAGAGATGATGTTACGAGTATCTGCTGGAATTGGAATTGGTATTCATTGCCTTAAACTCACGACATTCGGGGCACCTTACAAGGTTTATGTCGGTGGGTTTGCATACTTGGTGGATGGCTTCTTCAGCACGTTCCATCCTCAATAGTCCATTTTCTTTAGGTGTTGATAAGGTAAAGTGGAATATGTGTCGAGCATAGGCCTTCACTTTGAGGTAATCACATGAGGGTTAACGTCTTTCTCCGTAATTCCGTATACTCTCGTGAGTAACGCAGCTGCGCGAGATTCGGTAGCGGATCGCGCCGCGTTGGTTACTTACGGGGGTATGTGAGCCGGTCGCTCAGAAAGCAATGGCAAACTACTGAACGTAATCTTGCCTAGTACATCAACAGCAGCTGAAAAATGCTGGTCTTGACTGCAACGTTGCATAAGAGATATGCAACAACAACAAAATCCATAAAAAGGAAAGTGCATGGCTCGACAAGATGTATCCCTGAAGCATCCAAGGATGATTCGATGAATCTTAATCCTGTTTAACTACTGCATTGCTATGACTAGTCTCCTGAGTCTCTTAAACAGTTTTCACTGTTGTTAATTACGAAACCACAGTACTACAAGTGTATAGCATTTTCAATTTCTTCTCTACTAGTTATAATTTGTTTGGTGCGGGTGGGGGGGGGGGGGGGGGGGGGGGAATAGTATGGTAGTTAGTTTTGTCTGTGGATATGTCATCTTCTCCTTCATCATCATCATCATCATCATATTATTATTATTATTATTATTATTATTATTATTATTATCATTTAGTTCAGAACAAGAGTTTTAACTTCGCCGTATCGCATGACAAATGTCATACCTGTTCGTATCCTTTTGCTGTACTGTTTAAAAGAAAGGCCGGGAAGGCCGTGTCATCTGTATATCTGAGTTCTGGAATTGGATCCCTACCATACTGTTAACGTTTCTCATTATAATTTCTGCATAGATGCTGAACAGGTATGGAGAGAGAGAGAGAGAGAGAGAGAGAGAGAGAGAGAGAGAGAGAGAGAGAGAGAGAGAGGGAGAGAGAGAGAGGGAGAGAGAGAGAGAGGGAGAGAGAGAGAGATATTGAGGGAGGGAGAGAGAGAAATATTGAGGGAGAGAGAGAGAGAGAGAGAGATATTGAGGGAGGGAGAGAGAGAAATATTGAGGGAGAGAGAGAGAGAGAGAGAGAGAGAGAGAGATATTGAGGGAGGGAGAGAGAGAAATATTGAGGGAGAGAGAGAGAGAGAGAGGGAAAGAGAGAGAGATATTGAGAGAGAGAGAGAGAGATATTGAGAGAGAGAGAGAGAGAGAGAGAGAGAGAGAGAGAGAGAGAGAGAGAGAGAGAGAGAGCAACCCTGTATTACTCCTGTGCAACCCTTTGCACCTCAAACCAGTTTGGTGTTTCGCGGGCTACGCTGACAGCTGCTGTTGTTCATTAGATAATATTTCAATGACGTAGGCTGTAGATTACATAAATCTACAATGCACTTTCGTAAAGGTTACAGGTGAGAGAATCGACTCAGATACATCGCGTTTTATCCCATCTGGATCGGTTACTCTCCGCAGAACGCAAGCCGCCAGCCGAGATCACTGCACAAAACTCGAACTCCATAGCTCCAGCGATGACCCCTAGAAAACTCTTGTTCTGAACGACACACTCCGAAAACAAACTCACGACATTCGGAGCACAAGGCAGGCAGGCAGCTTTACCAATTCATCACAGAGAATCCCAAACCACCGCCTCCCCTTCCCCTAAACATTACAATCTACGTTTCTTAAAGATGCTTCTCATATTGAAGAAATGAGTTCTTGATAACTCGGCCTTGCTTTAACTTCGTGTAATTCACATTCTAACTCAATTTCATTTAATCCTGTTGGGACGCAGAGGTGTTTCCAAGGCACCAGAGCCAGGTTCTACACTGGCCAAGACCTACTGACACGTCATAGGAGCGCGTCCTGGGCAACATGTCCCTTCGTAGTCCTAGTTAACGTAGTAGGATCGCTGATTCTTCCGAAGTCAGAGAGTATCTACCTGATGTTCGTCCGTCATGAATGACGAGGACCATTCATTACACTGCATCTTTTGATGAAGAACGAATAACTTGCGCTTTAGATTGGATTACAGCGAGGTAGTGGTCGCGCAACTCCATCGTCCTCGCTCTCTCGTCTGCGTCCATCTGGCTCCAGTGGCGAGCATGGCAAGACGACTGGAAGACGGACACAGATGCAGTGGACGTTAGGCTGTCACGGCCAGTTATCCCTCTATATATTGGCTCTCGAGAGCCTTGTGCAAACGGCCCTTCCGTCGATTCCTTTAATTTTCAGTTTTAAGACAAGCGTAGCGACAAGCTAATGAGCGTATGATTACTGATATAGGATCATCCAGATATCCATCGCCGAGACGAACTAACCGCCAGAACAGACCACATACACATGCGAGCGAGAAACTGCCCACAGAAGATATTGCTCGTCTAAGTTGCGAACAAATCTCCAGATTTACGGTTGAGCCTCATCAGCTCGCAATGGACAGACGTTCACGCACACGCAAGCCAAGAGTAGCATCGCTAAAGCGCGCCCTCCCGGTACAAGGTGATACATGCAAAACCATTGGACGCCTACCGACGAGCTTTCAAGCTACGCCGGCAGGACTGACCGAAAAGCTATACCATTTTACTGACTGCAGGCCCACTACTCATCGAGAGAGAGTGGGCGCTTATCGAGACTTTGTCGAACTGTCGTACAAATTTGCTCTTTTGCCCGCTCAAACCACGACCCTGACTGCACGATGCGGTTACATTCTCGAAACGCCTGCCTCGCTAACTTGCGTTGGCTGGGAAGATCCCATTTTGGTGCACCTCACACAGCCATCCGAGACAACGAACGCTAGACGCGGAACTGATCTTGCGAACCAGACCAGCCCTCACGAATCTACCTACACGGCTAGGAACCACCAGTCTGCACACCAATAAGCCAGACATGGGACAACGGATACTCACGCAAACCTCACTCCAGTATGACATCACACTGATGTTGGACAGCAAAATGTCACCACCCGACATACAGGATTTCACGCTGGAGTTCACAGCCAGCAAACGCAAACATGCATTTAATCCTATTCATGATATTTTATACTTTCGTTCGCTTGAAATTTGTCTAAAACTGCAATTTTGTCTCTTGTATGAATGCAACTCTCTCTCTCTCTCTCTCTCTCTCTCTCTCTCTCTCTCTCTCTCTCTCTCTCTCTCTCTCTCTCTCTCTCTCTCTCTCTCTCTCTCTCCGCCCCCCCCCCCCCCCCCCCCCAGTTCATCCAGTGGTCCATAGACTTACTGATGATTCTCTTCATGATGATTCACAAAAGGATTTTGTCCGCATATCTTGTCAATGCGGTAGTTTATGTACACTTTTACATTTCCTTTCTTTGGAGAGCGATGTAGGTTGCCTTCCATGTTTTGGACCAAACAGCGTTGCTCCAGATCTTTACATCTTTTTTCTTATTTTTTTTTTTTTTTTTTTTTGCATATACTTTTTTTTTAACATGACATCGCTGTCAACACCTGCATTTTACTGCTGTTGTTGATGTCTTGGCAAGTTTACGTTCAGTAGGTTGCCATTGCTCCCTGAACGACCGGCTCTCATCCCAATTCGTTAATTTGTTAAAACCCAGCGCAATGCGGTCTGTTACTAAATCGCGCGCAGCTGTGTTTCGAACGCGGGTAAGCGGGATTGGATTACGAACCACGTCCATAACCACATCGCCACATCTAATGCTTGATATATACGAAGGGCCAGTCTCCCTGGTCGAGGCGTTATCAGCTTTCTCCGTAACCCCGAATACTCTCGTGGTTAACGTGAGCGCACGATAATTGGATGCGGTTCGAGTCGCGCCAATGACTTATGAGAGTATGGAGCCGGTCGCCCAGAAAGCAATGGCAAACTACTGAGCGTATCTTGCCAAGAAATCAACAATCTGCTGAAAGATGCTGATGTTGACAGCGATGTCCTGTAAAGGATATGCAAAACATATACGAAGGCTTCTCGTCCTGCCTACATTAGTTGCGTTGGCATATCGTCGTCAAATCTGGTGTTTAGTAAGGTGGCGAAAGGAATGTTTCGTGTGGAATGGCTATCGTCGCTTCAGAGGTCACAGATCGTGAGAATTGTATGGATATTTTGCCCTGGCCATGCGGGTGTACGGGGGAATGTACAGGCTGATAGGCTAGCAGGGAATGCACCTCTTGGTGGTAGATTGCCTATGAACATGGGAGAGGGGTAGTGCGCTTGTGGGACCAGGTGGAGAAAGAGGAGGAACAGACTGAGAACCCATATGTGGAAAGAATGAGATTGCGTGGGATCGGCAGGGGTTCTGGAAGAATCTCAAAACTGAGCGGGAAGAATAGAAGAACTTTTAATCAGATAGCGGTGGAGACGATTGGTAGTATGACTCTTCGCTGGCTATTGAACGATGGGACGGAGTGCGTATGGGAATGTCCTGAGTGCAGTGATGTCGGTTCTTAACTCAGCTCAACTCAACTCAACCTGGTGCCTTCCCTTTTTTCACATTGTATCAAAGATCGTACCTCTAGTTCTCGTTATTTCAGTATATAATTCTTTTTCTTATAAACCATGCCGTCTGGTGTTGGTGAGCATGTCTGTCCACAGCCTTCTGTCTTGTGCACTGCCAATTTATTTTTGATACTCATGATGCCAAAATGTCCAGCATCTTCTCTCTTGGTCTCCCTGCCCTTTGCATCTGTGCCCCTCCAACTTTCCCGTGTAAATAAATGATGCACTCCAGCTTTCCAATTCTCATAACATGTAGGCTACATGTCAAGAGAATGTTGAATGTCTTCTTCTGATGAGAGTGACACGTTCACTTTGTGAGTTAACTTTTTTTCCTTCAAGATATCTTCTTTACTCATTCTAGCCGTCCACGATCTTCTCATCTGTAAAACTGTCATTTACCGCCAATATAGAACCTTGCTGTGTATGGCAGGGTGGTCTTTGAGCCTGGGGAATTAAGGCCGCCTGGCTAGTGCAGTCGCCGCGAACTGTGCAGGTTAGGGTGTTCTTTTTGCCCCCGACAGAAAAAAATCCCACACCTTACAGAGGATTCGAACCCAGGTCTCCCGAAGGAGAATCCGGCGTTCTAGCCACTCGGCTAGTCGCTCCTGTTCTCATCATTCTTCTATTTAATAATAATAAATAAATAAATAAACATCCCCGCAGATTCCACATAATTCCCCACTTGTTAGTGCAGATTGGGTGCCTCTGTGGCGAAGTGGTCAAACCGCTTGCCTCGCGCTCCGAAGGTTGTGGGTTCGATTCCGGACTAAGTTTTTCGTTTAACGAGTGCGTTTTTCTCGGAGACTCCTGGGGATCGTCGCTGGAGCTACGGAGTTCGTCGCTTTGTGCGACGCTTTCGACAAGCCGCCGTAGAGACCGAGCCATATGAGATAAAAACACGATGCAATGAAGTCGACCCTCTCGACTTAAAAAGTCTTTAAGACTTTACGACTGCAATATTGTACATTAAATCTAAAGTCATGTAAACGAAAGTGAGCATACATTAATTATACTGTTTTACATTTAAGAAACCTAAAATGTAATTCCAACCAAACTAATAAATAACCCAGCTACTGAATAGTTAATTAGTAATATTAATAGCCTAATCTACAGGCAGTGTTGTTACAGTTGTTTGCTTGTTGCTAATTCCCCAGGATCAGTGCCATGCTTATTTAATATTACTACTATTACATTACTATGAGTTGTTTACTCCCCCTTCTTGTCGTTAATAAAGCTAATACTTCCGGGTCTATCATTTGACACAAGGCCAACTTTCCTTGACTGAGATGTGCAAGCAAATGTTTGGATTTTAAGTTGCCGTAACACGACCATGGCGCAGGATGAGCAATTAAATGTGCACGACATTGTCTGGAATTTCTCAGTCACAGATCCTCGGCTTCATTCAAAGGGATTTACTGTTTACAAAGTGTCATGCAAGGTATGGATAGCTTTTTGAAAAATTGAATAATAATTATGAAATAATTATATAGTCTGGTTGAGGTTCGATGCTGCCGACTTAGTCTCTTCTCTAGTAACTAGTAGTAATTACTTTAATTACTCTAATTAGTAATTAATTAGAGTACTAATTGCAAATTCACTACTAATTAACACCAGCGCAGTAAACTACACGAATTTCTCAATTTTAGGTTAGGTACAACGTACAACTAAAAAATGACCAATGTAATAATTTTAATATACGCGTGTAGACTCTACGGTAGAGTCGAATAAAATTGTAATATCTAAGAAATTCAATGAATAGAAATACGCATACAACACAGATACAGGCGAACGTTTCGTCCGAAGTCTTCATCAAAACAGGGTTAAGTTAGCACTTCTTGACGTTCATCATCATCTCATTCTCACCTCGTTCCTTTTTTACCTTGCGGTGTCGGGGTGAAGCATAAATAAACTATGATAAACATTAAATTAAACATCGAGGCAGTGCCCGTTTGACTTGTGGGCTTCATATACGATATATAATATCGAGATTCTCATAGAGTCTATTGATAGACTTATTCCTTCAGACCATCGTTTACATAGTCGGCCTCTTCAGATTCCATTTTGGTCTGTACATCTTTGTTTACCATACTCATACTCATACTGTCAACTGTCACTCACTGTCAGTGGCCCAAACCATATAACATAACATTTCACCTGCTGTTTTCTAATGAAGTCTAGCACTTCTTCTATTTGAGCATTCCCCCACTTTATCGTTGATGATTTAATCATTTCTGATTTTCTTTTTCTTTAATAGGTGAACATTCTGCTCAGGAATCTCATTTTCATTACCTGTAAGTTTTATTTTCTCTTTTTCAGTCATTGACCAGTAATGACCAGGTTTGGCATTGGTCATTGGCTTGGTAATGAAAGCATTGTTGAGTTGGTAGGAAGATTGATTGTTATGGAGTGCTATTTTAGTATCTACTAACTATATACTGACTCGCGTTTCTTCTTTAGTTTTGGTGCCTTTTATCCAGTGAGTAATGAGTTGGTTTATCTTATACACATTTCTGATTTGATCATTTGATAATATTATTATTATACGTCCTGAGTCTTCTTTACTTGTTTAAGGGGGTGTTCTGTGAGATGCATCTTTGTTGTTTTTCTTTTTTGATTATGGTCTACACTTCAGTTTTACTAATGCTAATTTTCATGTTATTTTCCTTGCACACTTCATTAGACTATTTATGTGGACTATAGTTCTGCTTCTGATTTTGCAATTAGTGCTTGATCGTCTGCAAATAGGGGTTCTTTAATGGTGTCATTTGCTGTCGGTTCTTCTTTTGTGTTCTGTTCTTCATGAGGTGATGTTATGTTCTTTGTTTGGCTAATTTATATATTTATATATTGTCAATATAAGTTATGAACAAGAGGAGGGTCAGGATGCAACCCTGTCATACTCCAGATCTTATGGTGAATCGTTCTGAGTGTCCTCCATTTGTTCCTACAGTGCATTCACTGTTATGAAGCTTTTAGTACATAAGTTTGTTAGATGTGTACTCACTTCATATCTTTTTAGAATTTCCCAAATCTTGTCTCTGTCTACTCTATCAAAGCCTTTTCGTGGTCAACAATGGCTAAGTAGAGTATTTAATTAAATTGAATTGATTTTTCTATCAGTTGTCTAAGACCAATGATGGTACATCCTTTGTGTTTTTTTCCCCCTAAATCCAAGTTGTGTTTTTCTTAATTGGGGTACTATTGTAGGTTATAGTCTTTTCTCAAGAATTTTGCACAATATTTTTCCAGGATTACTCAAAAGGTAATGCCTCTGTATTGTGTGCAGTCTTTTTTACTGCCATTGTTTTGCCAAATTGGGTTGGTTATGGCATTTCCCTAGTCTCTTGGTGTCTGTTGTTCTACCCAAACATCATTAGTCTGTGTAACTATGCTATTCCTACTTCTCTTGTTGCTTTAATTAATTCATTTGGTATTTTGTCTTATCCTGGTAATTCATTCAGTGGATCTAATCAGATGGTTTCTTTAATTTCTTCTGTCAATATGATCTGTTTCTAGTTCTTCAGAAGCATCTGTGTAGGTTTCTTGCATTCAGTCTTCTCATTTCTTCCTTAACTGATTCTCTGCCAAACAAAAAGTGGGTCCTGGCCAAACAGAAATTGATGGCAGAAAATGGGAAGTGGGGGTGTGTCACAATAATGATTTAAAAATTGTTAAAATGGTAGCAGGTATATTGTATTATATATCTGAATGGGGGTTGAGTGGTCTCGAGGTATGGTGTCAGCCTTGAGTGCTGAAGGTCCCGGGTTCAAGCCCTGGTGAGGGCCGGGATTTTTTTCACATGGGCTTCTAGTAACAAAATTTCCCCTTTTCTCTGGGTAGTGAGATCGGACACCCGTGTGTATTGTTGCATACGTAAAAGATCCCTTGCCAGTTGGAAGTTGAAAAAAAGAGTAGCCTAACGGTGCTGACTGGGCAAAATTTTGAATTAAAAATCTACCCAAAGTATTTCAGTATCCTCGCCGGTGATATGGAGTTCATGCACTGAGCTGAGATTCTCTTGGGTTTGGAGTATTCCCCCGGCTTGAATTAGGAGTAGAACGGAGCACTTATGGGTTACACCTGTGCATATACCGTGATGTTGATCCATCGACTAAACTAAACTACACTAAACTTGCATTATATATCAAATTAAAGAAGATTGCACAAGGAACATGACAGTGTTAACCCTTTGAGCCCGACGCGTCGGTATACCAGCTTGATATACTGTGTATCAGAGACAATACGAGCCAGTATACCGGCTTCCATGTGTTTTCTGTTTACATCTCACTGTTAAACTAAACTACACTAAACTTGCATTATATATCAAATTAAAGAAGATTGCGCAAGGAACATGGCAGTGTTAACCCTTTGAACCCGACGCGTCGTTATACCGGCTTGATATACTGTGTATCAGAGACCCTACGAGCCGGTATACCGGCTTCCACGTGTTTTCTGTTTACATCTCACTGTTAATCGGCAACCAGCCGACCAGTAAGCATCTAGCTTACATCTAGACATGGCTATCATGTTTGAGGTCACTCTACTGCTGAAGATTCAAACAGTTTTTGATAGTTGACAGGTTTTTTGGCCAAAATAAGCTGTGAAAATGTAAATTGGTGAAGAACAGTATGGATTTGTGGGAGGAAAGGGTACAAACAAATGTACATTATGGCAGGGGTGGGCAAACTTTTCGTGCGGAGGGCCGCATTGACAAATGAAAAGCTATTGGAGGGCCGCATATATATATATATATATATATATATATATATATATATATATATATATATATATATATATATATATATATATATATATTTTGTTTACAGCAACCTATCACAATAAGTAATTATTAATTATTTATAGGTTTTTTTTCTTTTTTTTTTCGCATATCCTTTTACAGGACATCGCTGTCAACAGCAGCATCTTTCAGCTGTCTGTTGATTTCTTGGCACGATTACGCTCAGTAGTTTGCCATTGCTTTCTGAGCGGCCGGCTCAGTTATCCCGCAAGTCACCAGCGGGGGTAGAACCGCTTCCTGTACTCGCCCGCTACAAAACTGCGCGATAAACGGGATTACGGAGAAAGTGGTGTAACCCCTCGGCCAGAGAGACCGGCATTTATAGGTTACTAGCTGACCCGGCCCGGCTTCGCCCAGTCCCTGGTGGGGAGCATCTCATTTAATTCATATAAGTAGTCATATAAGTTCTCGTTCCCGTTACCGACTGTCTGTCTGTCTGTCTGTCTGTCTGTCTGTCTGTCTGTCTGTCTGTCTGTCTGATCCGGCCCGGCTTCGCCCATCCCCTGATGGCGAGCATCTCATTTAATTCATATAAGTAGTCATATAAGTTCCCGTTCCCGACTGTCTGTCTGTCTGTCTGTCTGTCTGTCTGTCTGTCCCTCCCTCTCTGTCTGTCTGTCTGTCTGTCTGCCTGTCTGTCTAATCATTTATTGGTTGCAGTTAGAACAACCTTAGATAAACGAAGACCAACTTACAAAAAGCATTAGAAAGAGCACTTGAAAGATCTTTACATCTTCCCCCAACAATTAACTTGGGTAAATGGAGCGGCGGCAGCAGCATCAGCAGAAGAAGGAAAAGGAGGAGTAGACAACTGCAGCGAAAAGGTGGGTCTGTCTATCTATCTGACCCGGCGTGGCTTCGCCCAGCTCCTGGCAGGTAGCGTCTCATTAAATTCATACAACAAAAAAAGTAACTTAAAAGAATGTCCTTCCACACACCATCCATTATTTTTAATGAAAACTCTTTCTAATCACCTGCATGACTACAGTAACTTCTTAAGCAAAAAAAGATGAGTTACAATGTTATGCATTGTGCATTATTTTTATGAAAACTTTGAAAATGCCTTACAGATTGTATCATTATTTATTATAACTCATATGCCGGTACATAACTATGGACAAAGAGTTTATAAATCTTTGAAAACGATGCCACAATATGACCATAAGTTATACAGAAAAGTTATGCCCCTTGAAATAACTTTTACAGAGTTAGGTCCCCTGAGATATATGAAATTATAATGAAAAATGAAAAATGAAATAATACTGAGTAAGCAGGCGATTTCACACTAAATAAATATCACAGTTGGCAGCTCTGGAATGAAAGGAAGGCGTGTAGAAAATTATAAGATTAAGCAGTATATATAACTAATTATTGCAATTTTATTTTACTTATACACTTATACATTATATTTGACAATATGGAGAAAAACGTTTACTAATTTGTTAACACGATGTTACAACTTGTTATTATAACAAATATTCTTTATTATCTATCAATGGCTTTAATTTAATCACACAGCGACTACATTGTCACTACAGTTGTTGATTTCTAATGAGATATATGTAACTGCTTGCAATTTTTGACAATATTCTTGAAATCTGGAGCAAGTTTACTTGTTGAAATTCGCATGACAGCATGCAAGTTGCAGTCCGACAGTAAAGACCTATTCTTAGATTTGTTGATCGTCAAGCAAGAGAATGCTTGTTCGCAAATGTATGTTGATCCAAACAATGATAAAAGTTTAGCTGCAAAGTTTTTCAAGTTGGGAAATGATTCTTGTGATAAAGATCCATAGAAATCCAGAAAACCATCTGTCTTGAATTTTCCTTTCAGGTCATGATCTGCTTGTAAGTCAAGCAGCTCCAACTGTATGTCCTCTGTGGCTGTATCAGCTTCTGCACTAAAAGGTGAACTGAGAATATTGAACTATGGCTCTAATTTCTTGAAATCTTGGAATCTCCATCCAAATTCTTCAATCAATGCATTTAATTGGGCTTTGTATTTTTCAGTCATTTCACCAGAAATGGTTTCTTGTTTCAGCAAAGGGAAGTGACAAAATATTTTTTCACTTGCTTGTCTGGAGAACAGTGAGAGTTTTGCTTGAAATGATTTCACATATACATACAATTCATGTGCAAACACACCATTGCCCTGAAGTTTGACATTCAGTTAAACTTTTCCATAATTTCAGTCGCAAACATAAAGTCTAACTGCCACTCTTTATTGACAATGTTAGTATTAAAGTCACATGCAATGCCCTTCATCTCTAGGAACATCATTATTTCTTCTCTGAGTTCCCACACTCGCCTCAACACCTTGCAGAGACTCAGCCATCGAACATTGGTGTGGTTCAGGACATCGGAATGTTCAGTTTCCAGATCGTCAAGTAATGACTTGAACTGTCTGTGATTAAGTCCACTTGATCTGATGAGGTTTATGACACTGACAATTGGGTCAATAACATGCTTGATATTTAAAAGTTTTACACAGACTTTCATGATGAATCCCATAGTGAAGTGGTAATAATGTGTGGTCTGGATATTCTGCTTTAATCTTATCACTTATCAACTTTACCAGACCTACATTTTTTCCAGTCAAATCACGAGCTCCGTCAGTTGTAACACTTGCCATCTTGTTCCAAACCAACCCATTTCTTTCAATACAGTTAGTAACAGCATTGAATAAATCATTGCCTGTGGTTGTCTTTGAGTGACTCAACACTCAGTAACTCTTCAGTGAGTTTGAAAGAGAAGGGTTTATTCCACGTATAAATATCAATAATTGGGCAGTATCATGTACATCGGTACTCTCATCTAATGCAAGAGAGTACCACAAAAATTGTTTACTCGCATCTTGAAGTTTATGCATCAAATTGTCACTGATCTTGTAAACACGACTGACCAGAGTTCTCCTCGATAAAGTAATGTTGTCAAATCTATTTTTGTGTGTGTTCTGGACACATAATGTTTGCTGCATTTAGCAAACATTCCTTGATGAACTCGCCATCAGAAAATGGCTTGTTCTGTTTTACAATTCTGTGTGACAGCACAAGACTAGCTTCAGTACCAGAAGAATAGCCTATGGTGACGGAAGGCCCAATATACAGAAGTGAGGCTAAGCAGCCATGTGCAGGACGAGACGATTCCTTGGGTGAGCCCTGTACCAGAGCGCTATGTGTTGGCTCTGCAATTATGGAAGCCTCCTTGGATGGCGGGGAATGCCCATGGTCTGCCCCTGCCTTCCCTTGAGGGCTGACCAGGATGTCTTTGGCTGTTCTATATGGGCCAGCTGGGATGGGGGATAACACCACAACAGTGAGAATAAAATGTCCTAAGAAACCCCCAGGGATGGTTAACCCGGTCAACAAATGCCCGCAGAAGTTGGATGTATTGTCCTAATGGCGCAAGAACGCAGCTTTGCTGTAAACAGACTCAAAGCAATCACATCCGAAAAAAACACTCTGGATGAACGGAGAAGAAGAAGAAGAAGAAGAATTGAAGACTGTTTAGTGAAAACAGTTTGCTGTTTCTCCAAATTTTTCACTCAAGGCATTTCCTTTCCTTCTCTTCGGTCGTTAAACTGTATCCGAAATCGGAATGTTTTGTTTGATAATGTCTTTTTAAATTGTACTCCTTGAAGACAGCCACTGACCATGACACAACAAGCAAACTGATTTGCTACCAACTTTTATAAAACAGTACTTAGTTGTCCATTCATCATTAAAAACATGGCATTCATCTTCAATCTTACGTTTGTTATTGACACTCATCATAACGGTACATGAAATTCTGTAAAATTCAACAAAATAACTTAAAAACGAATTAAACATTTTTATTTCTAAATGCCCTCGCGGGCCGCATAAAATCACTTGGCGGGCCGCATGCGGCCCACGGGCCGTAGTTTGCCCACCCTTGCATTATGGAAACTAATAGAAAGATAGGGGGCTGAATGGTCTTGAGATATGGTGTCCACCTCGAGTGCTGGAGGCCCCAGTGAGGACTGGGATTTTTTTAGTGAATATTTTGGAAAAATCGGCAAAAACGATGGCAAATTTACATTTCCCCCCAACATTGCATAAATATGATTTTCTTTTTAATCACTTAGAAACATTTTTTTTCTCACTTAGTAACATTTCCTATGTTTCTTGTTGTTCACCAATATTTTTTTCCCAGAAATAATGTCTTTTTCAGGTTGAAATATTGAAATCTTAGTATGCCAAAAAAAAAAAAAGGGTAGTGACCTAGGAACCCCAGGGTACAGGATATTTACCCATTGGTACTGGCAGAGTTCAAAGGGTTAATAATTATGTGAGATGTTAGAATTATTATAACAATAATGATATATTATGTTACAACAATTTAAATAAAGTTGGTGAAAATTATTAAAAATTTCCACTTACTAAGGCGTTATTTCTTATCCTTTGAAGATAATCCTATTAAATTTACTGAATAATACTAAACACACCACTTTTCTTCACCAATATCACAAGAACAGCCCCACAACACCAGTAAAATACAATTAAAACATCATATTTGTGAATCACACCATTTTCACACAAAATGAAAAATGTCAGGAACACACGAGGCAGATTGTGCTGAGAAACAATATATACACTATTGTCTAGTTAGTTGTAATTATTGTTCTTTTAAATTTAATTATTTAAATGCTCCTGAAATACTTTGTGATAGGCAAAGCAAACTTAGGGGCCAAGTGTGGCCCATTAGAGCAAGCCTAATTTGACATAATGACACACTTTCCCGGTTAGTTTTGGTTTCCATTATGACCGCCCGCTACATAATTTATTTTAACTGAATAACCACATTAATCACATGCTATCAGTTTAGAATCTTTCACAAAGTCCTTTAAATCAGAATATTTATAATCTAAAATTGTTTAAAACTATTATTTAATATAAATATGTGAGGCCGAAAACTAGAGGGTGTTGTCATTTCTAAAATCAGAAAAGTAATCACAATTTAACTAAAAATTCTGCTGAAATTCATTTACATAAATAAACACATTCCCTAATTGATCTCCTGCTCAAATTCAAGATGCTTGCTACCTCATGTTCAGTGTTTTCGAATGAGAGACCTATTTTCGGTGTAAAAGATCATTTACTGGGCATTACAGAAGATACGCGAAATGAAACAAATAACGAACTGTCAACATATCACAATTATAGTGGCACACGGTAGAGAAGGGATGTTACTTTGCACCATTAAAGTGTCGCATGGCAGAGCATCAGTTAATATTGTCAAATTTGCCATCCCTTGTATTTTACTTTCTGTTTAATTTGCCTATATAACCATTCATCTTCAGTACTGAACTCTTGCTGGATAGATCTGTTTGGTTCTCTTTTTCATCCAATGAAATTTTAATTTTGTTTATATCATATTTTTATTGCCAATTATAAGTAATCATTTTATATAAGTAATCATTTTATATAGCAGATGGATTATTGAGAAGTTGTTCGAAGTACTGCCTCCATCTTTTTAGGATTTCTTTTTGTTCACTTAATGGTTATCCTTTTTCGTTGTTAATTATTTCAGTTGGATCAAATGTTTCTGTTCTGGTTCTCATGCGCTAATCTTTTTGCAGAAGTTTCTAGTTGCTTCCTTGTAATTTTTATTTAGGGCTTCTCCATATTCCTCCCATTGTTTTTTGTTTTTCTGCCTTTATTATTCTATTTACTAACCTTCTTGCTATTCTATATTTGATATAATCATGATCCTGTTTACTTTTCACTCACATTTTATATTTTTTCTATTTGTCTTTTGTAGCTTCCTTAACCTCATCGTTCCACCAACATGTTATTTTCTTTTACTGTATTCTGCATTTTTTGTGTTAGTCCGCATGTTACTCTTGCTGTGTTTAAAATACTTGATTTGAACATATTTAATTCTTCTTCCACTGTTTTTCTTTCTGTAGGTAGTTTTACACAGATTTTATTTAGCCTCATGCCTTGCTTTTGAGATTTTTCAAATTTATGAATTCACATGGTCTGTTTTTGCATGATCTTTGCTTTCTTCTCCTGATTGTTCTTTTTGTGGTAATAATTGCTTTATGATCAGCTCTTAACATTACCAGTTCTAAAATGTGACCATCATTGGCACTAAACACAAGAATGAGAATGCTCTAGAGGCATTTGCATTTTAGAACTGAACTTATCAAAATTAGTATGGAAAAGCTCTCACAAACATTTAATTACAGATTAAATTAAAATATTGACTAAATACTTTGAAGAATGTTTGAATAAACTAGTCCCAAATGATGGAATTACCCTCCAGATATCCAGCATGCGGACATGGAGCTGGATATCAACTGTGAGAAACCATCTCAATAAAAAATTATAAAAATGGTCAAACCTGAATTATGGGAAAGCTACCGGTCCAGACAGTATCCCAGCTGAACCTGTAAAAGCCATTAAAAACACCTCAAATGAACTACTTCAATAATTATTTAACAATCTGGGAGACTGAAGAAATACCAGCAAATTATAGAGAATGATGTCCGGTGAAGCTGCCAAAGAAAGGAGCTCTACAAGAATGAAAAAATTAAAGTGGAATGATGTTTTTGTCAGTTTCTGGGAACACATTAAGCAGTGTCATTCTGGAGATATTAAGAGATGCATTGACAAACAACTAAGGGATGCACAAGCAGGCTTCTGACCAGATTCAGCATTGACCAGATGGCCACATAATGCATTGTAATATTTGTAGTTTACAAATTAGAAGAATGATTATGAATTTCAATAAATATATAATTATTTATATTAATAATATTTATTAGTTAATTGAGTGGCTTCGGGATTCCTTCATTGTTCTTATATTTTTATTATTTCTAATTAGGGTAGACTAGAAAGATCAAAACTTATTTGAAAGAGTTGCAGTTATGAAACATTGCTTTGACAGAAAGACAATATTTCGCAACACTTGATAGAGACCTACATGGAGGGACAGTAATAGAGACATTTGTTTAAAATGTGACTCACATTATATATAATGTGGATCACAAGTAAGCAGTTTCCTATTTTGTACACATATTGTTGTGG
Source organism: Cepaea nemoralis (assembly GCA_014155875.1). NCBI lineage: Eukaryota > Metazoa > Mollusca > Gastropoda > Stylommatophora > Helicidae > Cepaea > Cepaea nemoralis. The sequence continues at coordinate 207,035 of JACEFZ010027971.1, read as the reverse complement.
ATTGGATTAGAAGCTTCATAAAATGAAAATAATACTATCTTGGAAAATGCCATAAAAATATGATGTAAACAAAACTAAAATTTCATTGGATGGAAAAGAGATAAAAACAAACCTATCCAGCTTGAGTTCAAAACTGAAGAAGAATGGTTATACAGGCAAATGAAATAGATTAAAGTGAAATACTTTGGACATGTAAAAAAAAAACATGCATATCTGGAAGAGATAATTATGGTTGGAGATGTACTGGGGAAGGAGAGAAGAGGAAGACCATATGTAGATGGATTCAAGAAGTGACAAGTAGTTTACACATGACAAGAACAAAGGCAGGACATACTGCTTCTGATAGAGAGAAATGTCGAAAGACTGTTATGAGGGCAATGTTCTGCACGGGATCAGCCAGTGGATAATGATGATGACAGTTGACCTATATGTAGTATCAAGGTTATTCTGATAACATGATAATAGTTGATCACCCTACTTTTAGCGCTCATGTTTTCTTATTTGTGTAAATTAGCTTTCAGGTCAGGCAGATAAACAGGATTCTTTCGATAGAATGTTCAGTTTTAATCTTTGCACTTGTTGGCTTAAGTAGATGTTTATTTATGTCATCATCATGTAACAAGTTGTTTTGCAAAGTGTCACTCTCAACACATATAGACTCAATCATTTGCCAGTTCCACGGCCTCATACATTGCCATGCCAGGAGCTCTTGTAATGTCTTGTGTTGGTTGGCCCCTGTCTTGTCTTACAGGCACCATGCCTTGTCTTCTGAGCACCATGCCTTGTCTTCTGAGCACCATGCCTTGTCTTCTGGGCACCATCTCTTGTCTTACGAGCACCACGCCTTGTTTTCCGTGCACCATGCCTTCCATTACTGTTCTTTCTAAACCACTGGGATGATTGGTGTCTGTATTTTTTCCTTCATGATCCAGAGCATGCTAATAACTTTTCTGTAACAATGAAGTTCTTGATTTTCTTCATGAATTGTTTTTTTGGGGTTTTGAATGGCCCATAATTAACATCCATATATTGCCACAGGAAAATAGCAAACACTACAGAAAGATTGTTTTTCATTTTCTTGCCAGTTTGTTGCTTAACACGTGTACCCTTATACCCTGGAGGGTGCGATTTTTTTATGTTGCTATTTTATTGCATTTTTAGTTGTCTTGTCAAAAAGTGTATTGTGTTGAAATATTGAAATAACTGTACTTTTAAATATGCAATATTTTTTTTTCCAATATTCTTGGAGATTGTGTTCTGTAATAGAGAATTTAGACTTGTTGTCATTTGAACAGTTATGTCCAGTATTAATTGTCATCCTGTGTTGTCCCTAATATACTACTAGCACTTTGCCATCTTGACAGACGATAGTTCGTTACATTGTGATTTTAAAAAGGCATGATTACTATAACCAGACCATGATGGAGTCACACATCTCCATAACACAAAACCTGGGCTGAATTGTAGAGACCATTTGTTGCCCATGCAGCATGATCCCTCTCTTGGCCTGCATAGTTTACTCCAAAGGCAAGGTAACACCAATACATCTGGATCAAGGCAGTAGCAGAAACTGCATTAATATCATTTCTTACTCCAACATTTTTGGACATTAATTAAACCCATTTTAACTTTTTTTTTGGTTTTCTTTGCTTTCCAGTGCTTTTCTATAAAATGCCCTGAACTTGTAACAGAGGTAAGCATATATTTTTTAGACTAAAAATTGTTTCCATACTGTTTAGATTATAATCATTTTGCATACTATTACTTGTCTTGGATATTGTTCGGACTAATAATTGTTTTGTATAATGTTCAGACTAATACTTGTTTTGCATATGTTACAATACTTTTTAAACTAGTAATTGTTGTGCATACTATTTAGGTTTGCATACTTTTTAGTATAATAATTGTTTTGCATCTTTCTTAGATTTGCATACTTTGTTGGCATATTAGTTTTTCCATGAGCTCTGTTTTATGCTGGTTGGATACATTGTTCCATCTAAACTATGGAGTGCTGTGTGCACAATTTACACTTCATGAGCTCTGTTTCATGCTGGTTGGATGCATTGTTCCATCTAAACTATGGAGTGCTGTGTGCACAATTTACACTTCATGAGCTCTGTTTCATGCTGGTTGGATACATTGTTTCATCTAAACTATGGAGTGCTGTGTGCACAATTTACACTTCATGAGCTAGTAACAATAATGTTGTGAGCAATCCTACATTTGGCATACATTTTGCAATTGTATCTTCTGCTTGCGTAAGTCACTTTTTAAAATGTACAAGACCCTTTTACACACCTCAAGGTGTACTGGATATGTGGTCCAGTCCCATATTTTTATAGAGTGTTCAGCACTTGATGAGTGATAAGGTCAGTATCATGTTGGCTATCTTTACATCCCAGGATATTTTCTGGACGCTTCTTTAGGCTGAGTTGACCTGGGAAATTATGCCAGTAATTAACAACAAACACTACTTGGCCGATGTCATATGCATTGTGTTGTATGGATGTTGCAACATGTAGTGTGTGGTCTCAATGATCACATGCCTATGTCCACAGACAACAGTGATGATAGACGCAGTCAATTACAACTCACACTAGACTTGGTCATTATGCTCTTAGGACATACCGTAACAAACAACACATCAGAAGGAGAGGAGCAACAAACTTACACTGCTGCTTTATTTTTATGCTGCCACACTATACATCTCAATGACCAAAGACAGTGAAGTTTATACAAGAGACAACATTGCAGATATAGACAATAAATTTCATTTTTTTAGAAACAGAAGATCTTACAGACAAAGAATAGCATCACACATTTCATGCAACATTGCAATGATGAGACATAAACGAACCAGCCCCAAGTGATGAAATACTCTGATGATAGTCCTACGGTCTCCTTCCTTGTCTGATTATGAAGGAACGGCTGAGAGTTGGTTCTCTTCCTCTACCTCAAAGACATCTCAGCAGTCCCACACTTCTTCCAGGACTACCACGACAAGTTCATGCACTCACTTCCTGACTGCAGCCATGTCAGCTGTACTCTACAATATTTATTTGATGCCACCTTGCTGTCGTTGTTATTCATTTCTGTCTGTACTTCTCTTCTCCAAGTATTTTTAGTCTTCCTCAGTTTCTTTTGTCTTTAACTTCCAGACAAAGGTATGTCTAGTTAGCAATTCTCAGGTGTTCCCAATGTATGTTCTCTACAGCACCAGTGTCTTTTCTTCACCTCTTGATTCACTGATACTTACTTAGTTCTATTCATGAGCTTCACTTTGGTGATTGTGTCATACAATTTTAGTCCTATTCTGCATAGGCACCAATAAATGAATGTTTGTAGTTTATTATTATAAGGTTTAGTCATTCTTCATGTTTCTGATTCATATAGTAGTCCTGATTTAACGTTAGAATTGAATATTCTAAGTTCGATTGGTACTGTCTATTGACATTATCCCTGTCTTGACAGTACAGAGAAGTTATAATTTCACACGTTTCACCCTGGCACATATAGTCGAGTGTGATATTGCATTTCATTAGTTTGTAAACATGAATGTGGTGAAATCACGTGTTGCTTGTTACAGCAACACCTGCTTGTATAAAATGAATGTGATATTGATTACTGAATTTTGTCAGCCAATAATTCAAGCTATCATGAACTAGGTGGTGGGGAAGGAGTGGTGATTGCATGCAGTCACATGACATTGTATATGGTTGTTGGGTTACATATAGATAGAAACACCTGAACCCAACTTTTTTCTTATTAAAAAAGTAAAATTATAAAAGAAGTTGTCCTTTGTATTGACATTAAACTCTATCAAATTTATGCAAGTGTATGTGTCATACAAGATTTGTTTATTACCATATTTTGTTTCATATTGCAGAGGACATATTTTCAGTCAGGTTATTGATGTTATTTGATAGCTAGAGACTACTAGAGAGAGAAAGAGAGAGAGAGAAAGATCCAGGTAACAGGATAAGTGTAGGAGGGAGGAGGAGGGAGGAAGGGGGAGAGAAAAATTAGAGTTGAGAGGCAGGGAGATAGAAGAAGGAGGCGAGAATAAGAAGAAATGTGTTAAAGGGAGTGGTGGAAGGAGAAAGCAAGGGAAGGAGAGATAGAGAGAGAAAGAGGATGACAAAAAAAGTGGCCTGGAAAACATTTTGGAGCTACTGTTACACAGTGGTTAGTGTTCTTACTTACCATGGCAGTGCTCCATGTTCATTCTACAACAGAGGCAAACTTCTTTTTGTGTGTGTGACCAATATGGCTCTAGGATTCCACCCAACCTCATAAACTATGTATTGAGTATAAACTATGGTACCACTTGTACACACATTTAAAGAAAAAGTCAAGTGTGGAAAATGCTCATGCATTATAATGATGTGCTAACTTTATAATTGTTTCTCATTGTAGCTGGTGTGTTGGAAAAGGTATAATTACTTCAGATTATTATACAAGACTTTAATGGTTCAGCATAAAGCTCACCATGAAACTGACCCTTTTCCTGAATTTGTCAAGCCAACAATTTTTGGTAAGTGGCTGCTATCATGTAGCCATATTGTGGTTCTTCTGTTGTAATTGTTAATGTTCTCATGTGATCATTTTGTAGCTGTAAAGTAACTTTTATGTAATTGTTTATGTTCTCATGTGATCATTTTGTAACTTACTGTTCTTCTGTAACTGTTTTGTAATTATTAATGTTCTCATGTGATCATTTTGTAACTTACTGTTCTTTTGTAACTATTATCTAATTGTTAATTTTTTCATGTGATAATTTTGAACTTATTGTTCTCCTGTAACCGTATTGTAATTGTTAATGTTCTCATGTGATCATTTTGTAACTTACTGTTCTTCTGTAGCTGTTTTGTAATTATAAATGTTCTCATGTGATCACTTTGTAACTTTGTGAGGGTGGGAAGGAGGGAGGGGAAAAGAGACTGAAAAAGAGGACAAGATTCCCCCCTCCAGTTAACATTTTGCTAATAGCTATCAGAGCCCCTAAAGGAAGCAAAGAATAGTAACACTGTAACCTACCTTACATGTCATAAGAGGCATCTAAGGAAGGTTGTCACGAGATTGGCTAATTCAACCCATAGAAATCTTTAGTCGAAAAATCCAACCAGTCATGAACAAATATGCAAAGGGCTTGCGGTGAGGCCAAGCTTTAATGAGAGATGCATGGCAGCAAAAGTAGAAGAAGAATAGTAGTTAACTTTTAGTTTACTTCATGGTGACTGAATAGTTAACTTTTAGTTTACTTCATGGTGACTGAATAGTCCAGCATATTTCCTATAAATATTTGTTTTTGTTGAGCCCAGTGCTGCAGAGTTGTCTGCTCTTGGCAGCTAAATGCCCATTTTATGATGGTGCATGTCCCGTGCAGCTGTTCTAGGGATCTATAGAGCCAGTTAGCAATTGTTGGCTATAGTAGCATTTCCCTGTCATTTGAAAGCACGGGGAATTTGAATAAAAGGTGGTCTGCCAGTTCTTAGTGTGTGTGGGGGGGGGGGGGGCACCTATTCCCCCGTGCATTCAAGCCTACAAGATGTGATGGTCCTAACATCACAGAGCTATAGCAAGTTCCTGCCTTTGGAACTTGTTGTGGCAGTTTGTTTTTTTTTAAAATCACAAACGGCCAGTAAATGCCATTATTGATTGCAATGTAAAAGTAGTTTTCCAGGTATTCCAGTGTATGTATATATATGTGTGTGTGTGTGCGGGCGCTCGCGCATGGGTGCGTGCGTACGTGCATATCCTTTATGGACGTAGCAGCCAACCCCAGCATTGAACTGCGTCCGTAACCCCTTCGCCATGGAGCCGGTTTTTCCAGTATATACAGTCTAAGAAATCAGTTTTTCAGTGTATAAAGTTTGATTAGCCCCTGTTCTGTTTAGTGTTGAGTTGTGGGGAGAAAAAAAATTATTGCAGTATGAAGATTCTAAATTTGCGCCTTTCCTGGCAGGTCGTTTTAACGAAGGTGTCATAGAGAAGAGACGGCAAAGTGCTGCTGAGCTGTTGAACTTTATCAGCACCCGACCACATCTTTACAAATCTAACATCTTTAAAGATTTTCTTGAAGTAAGTTTAATTTCATTACATTTATAAACCCCCCCCCCCCCTTTTTTTTTTTCTTCTTCTTCTTCTTCTTCTTCTTCTTCTTCTTCTTCTTCTTCTTCTTCTTCTTCTTCTTCTTCTTCTTCTTCTTCTTCTTCTTCTTCTTCTTAAGAATAATGTTAGTGTAGTGGCAAAAAAAATAAAGGAAGATGTAAAAACACAATCAGTGAACTAGAGACAAATGAACGATATGGAGAGGACATGGACAAGGCTGCATGGGATAGATAAGGATAGGACAGGGTGGAATGAGCTGGCAGAGAGCCTATGCCTGAAAGAGGTATAAAGGCGAAAAAAGCTGTTTTATTCTTATTACTCTCCTTAGGAATATTGGTAATGTAGTGCTAGTTTTCTCATCTGCCAACCCAGTGGCCCGGAGTTTAAATCTTCCTTGAGGCAGTCTTTTTGTACTCGCATGGCTCCCATGTCAACTCAACCTCATCAAATAAGTACCAGAAAATGTTTCGGGAGATGAGGCATTTGGCATGATACTGGCCACATCACCCAGTAAATGACGTTTGGTAAAGAAAATTAGAACTAGCACAATGTCTCCCAATGGGAGCTATGGTAGCCCAATGTCTCCTGTGGGAGCTATGGTAGTCCAGTGTCTCCTATGGGAGCTATGGTAGCTCAATGTCTCCTGTGGGAGCTATGGTAGCCTAATATCTCCTATGGTAGCCTAATATCTCCTATGGGAGATATGGCAGACCAATGTCTTCCAATGGGAGCTATGGTAGCCCAATGTCTCCTATGGGAACTATGGCAGCCCAATGTCTCCAGTGGGAGCTATGGTAGCCCAATGTCTCCTGTGGGAGCTATGGTAGCCCAATGTCTCTTATGGGATCTATTTTAGCTCAATGTCTCCTATGGGAGCTATGGTAGCCCAATGTCTCCTTTGGGAGCTATGGTAGCCCAATGTCTCTTATGGGAGTTACAGTAGCATGTCTGCTGTGGAAGCTACGTTAGCCCAATGTCTCCCAACGGGAGCCAAGGTAGCCCAATGTCCCCTATGGGAGCTACAGAAACGCATTGTCTCCTATGGGTGCTATGGTAGCCCAAATGCCTCCTATGGGAGTTATGGTAGCCCAATGGCGAGCATGCTTGCCTGTTGGCCCTGTGGTCTTGGGTTTGAATTAGCATGGATTCAAATTTTTAAAATAGACCTGGGCTCTCATACCGACCCAGCCTACACTGGATACCAGTACCTGGGAAGTAAAGGCAGCTTGATGTAGACCAGATCACCCACTGAGTGCTCATGTGGGAATAGCACCGTATGTCCAATATATTACAAGGCATATAAAAATGGGTCCCTTACAACAATGTCCCCCTATATACAACAACGTCCCCCTATATACAACAATGTCCCCCTATATACAACAATGTCCCCCTATATACAACAATGTCAGTTCATAAATAAACATATGTGTACTGTTTGGCAAAGTAGATGTAGAAGAAAGAAATAGAGACTAGAGGATGTACTTAACAACATACAAATTGAAAACTAGTTACCAATCTGGGATCAAAACTGTCACCTCCAAATAACGAAAGCGCCTCGTGGCAGGAACAAGTGTACTTCGACGGATGACCAACTAGACTATTGTTGTTGTATACTATATACAACAAGGGCATGGAAACAGGGGCCTGGGCTTTTATCTTTTGCCTCTCCTTCCCCCACTCTTGTTTTCAAACATTCAGCAGAAGTGTTAATTTCTTTTGAAGATAATCTTTTCAAGGTCTTCTCCGTGATCTCATATCAGACTTTTCATAACCACAACCACACATTTGTACAATTTGTGTGTAATTCTATGTTAATTTTATTCTTTGTATAGTACTCAATGTAATTTAAATATAGTTGCTAAGATGTTTCTACACATATGTTGACATCTAAACTTTCTTTTTAAAAATGATGCTCAAATATATTCTGAGAAACTACTGCTACTCATTTTTTCCTCTCTACTTCCTCCACCACAAAGATCTTTTCAATCTATAAGGGAGAATTACTGCCCAATTTGGGAATTACCGACCTCGCTGAATTGCTTCCAAGGGCTAATAAACATACATCTTAATAATGCCAATCTCGACATGGCCAAGTCTTTATCAGTTTTATGAATTACATATTGATTGCACCAATAGTTGGATTAAAACATTTTTTAGTTGCATATCCTTTATAGGACTGTGCAGTCAAACGCATAACTTTTTGGCTTTTTGTTATTTCTTGGCAAGTTTACGTTCAGTAGTTTGCCACCGCTTTTTGAATGATCGACACTCATATCTTTGTGTGAAAACCAATGCAAGGTGGTCTGCTTCCAAATCACATGCAGCAGTGTTTTGAACCCGGTATGCGGGGTTTCAAATGCATTCATAACCCCTTCACCACAGAGCCGGCTTAGGTATACCGCATAAATTAAAGGTTGAATTATCATATAGAATATCTTGAAACAGTTATAAAAGACAAGACTCACAAGAATCAAACGGAGGTTGGTAGCAATATTAATGAAATGATAAGACAATTTTAATGAGAAAATCAAACAAAATGTTCAGATCATCTCTTGACTGTTGCTTGTCCCTTAGTGACTGGGATAATTAGACATGTCTGGCAATTATTAGGATTACCAGGGTACACTACTCTCATAGTGTAAAAACTGAAGGGAATTACTTTGGTTTCAATTTTGCTAACAAAATAGAACAATACTGTTGATGATCATTATAAATTCAGAATTAATGTTGGAGATAATGGAGATACCAATTGAAATGTTTCAATCATTAAACAGTATGTGGGTTATATATTCCTATTGTTACCATTGAATTTATGTTTGCAGGTAGGACTTGATTAATGAGAAGCTTGAAAATGTAATATTAAATTTAATGTCAATTAAACAGTGATACTATTTTTGAATCAAAGTTTGTTTAAAGTAACGTGAACATATGTATAATTTAGTTAATATTTAATAGGGTTCTGTTAAAAATTTGACATGTAATAGAAAATATTGCTTAAAATAACTGCAACCTTTTTTTCTGTCAAAACTGTCATTTAAGAGGAGCGGAAACCTTTCTTTCAATCATATAAATATCCATACATTCTCCCATCTTTTCAACCATGTCTGCAAATGTATGTATGTACTTACGTATGCCCATCCATTCATCCATCAGTATGTATATACAGTGTAGAAGTATTCTTATGTGTGGATGAGCATATATTATTTTATTACATATAAGAACCAATTAAATTATAATGCCTTCATATTTATTTTGGCTGTTGGATTTTAAACAAAAAAGTCTGTTAATCTATGATGGTTTTGTATCTTGACCAACGCCTAGCACTCTTTTACTTTACACTTGCATGTGTCCCTTCGGAACTACTGTCTGAAGCATATACACAAAAACTATGCTGAACATAGCTAAAAGGCTTTGTGTTTAAATTAATATAAACATGCATCTCTAAATACGTAACACATGTATTATACTGTGCTGTTTTTTTAATTAACTTTTAATTTTTTATAAATTTGTCAAACTGATCAGGAGGGAAGAATCCAGTCAGACTTCAATAAAAGAGGGTCACTCCTTGTTTCAAGGTCTTCCAAACAGAATGTTATATCTAGTGGACTGAAGGTTGATACAGACGCCAAAGATAATATTACTCCAGCTCAACTAAAGTTGGATAACCATGAGAGAATCAAGCTTGAGCCAGATTCGCAGTTGGCAGCAATATCTGGCAATCAAAATAATGAGCAAACATCACAGTTAATGCGAGAAGATGAAGTCCTGGTACATGGACACATTGAGTAAGTTGAGTCTATTAAAATGTTTAGCTTGTTGTGATTATTATACGCATTGGAATCATAATCACTTATCACGTGAATCATTTCCTGAAGAGAACAGGTTTTGAATATCTTGGGTCACTAATTACCAACAATGGCGACACAATGAAGGAAGTTAAAAGACAAATATCTATTGCTCTTCAAAAACTAAAACAACTGAATAAATTAAGGCAGGGGACAGATAGACCCACACAAATTAGATTTTTAAGAGTATGCATCTTTCCCATTGCAACATACGCCTGTGAGACCTGGACACTTACTAAACAAGCTGAACAGCCTTTGAATATAAATGTTATAGACGGGTTCTAAGAATATCTTGGATACAGAAAAGAACAAATGCATCCATATGATAAGAGCTGAATATTGAAGAAGGTTGACTACTAAAGACGATAAAACATAGAAACTTGAAAATATTTTGGTCACTTGAAACGTCACGAAAGTTTGGAGAGAACAATAATGGAGGGGTATATGCCCAGGAAGAGAAGAAGAGGAAGGCCAAAGAGAAGATGGGTGCAGGATGTTGCAGATTATCTCCAGATAGATGTATCGGACATGGGACATCTTGCTTAGGACTGAGAAGTTTTCTGGAAGATTGTTATGGGAGTGAGGTTCTGCAAAGTACTTGCTACTGAATGAATGAATGAATGAATGAATGAATGAATGAATGGTCTGCCTCACTTCTGACTAGTGGCTCCTGAAAATTCCTAAAGAACAATAGTGACAAAGACATTCTGGAAATCATGTCCTGTTGATTCAGTAACATTGAGTATGTCAGCGATTTTGCCTGGGGAAAGCAGATTACAACTTAAGTTGTTGTTAATAACATTCTCTCTTACTTTTTCCTACTCTCACACCTTTTACTCATTTTTTCCTTCTGCACTCTTTTCCACATCTCTGTCTCTTTCCCTCTCACCACTTTCTATACTCTTCCTCACCTTTTTCTTGACCTTCTCTCTGTACTCTTTTTCTTTTATTTTCTTTGTTTTTCTCCCTCTCTGTCACATCTTTAGTGCCTCCCTTCTTCTTTCAATCCTTGCCTACCTCCCACCATTGATTCTTTCTATACTCAAGCAACACCTGATGTAAGCTTGAGCTCTTCCACTGAAGAGGAAAGTCTAAGAGAAATTAAAAAGACAATCTGTACTTTGTTCTCCTTGTTCTTTTTTTGTTTTTTGTGCATTGCATATTTAGTGTAGTTTCTAAATTTCTCAACATTTTGTATTGCAGACAGTCAATTCTAGAAGGCACCTGGAACTATCCACAAGTAGCAGATGATGTAAGCCTGGGCTCATCCACTGAAGATGAAATAATTGATGCTGATGATGATTTGGTGTCTGCATCTTCTCTACCTGACGCAGATCTAACTTCTTTTAACACAAGAAATCCGGCTTTGCAAAGGCTGTTATGGGCAAAAGCAGTTCAGGAAGCACCAGCTGGCTGCAAGAAGGTCTAAACATATGTGCAGTTATGGGATCTGAAGCAACATGTGATTGTAGTCAAGGTTGTTCATTTAATCCAAAACAATGTATTCCCTTAGTGAATTTAAACAGACACCATAAATAAAATATTGTGTGACTAGAACTTCCTGTTAAGTGTTAGACTACTGTGGAAATAATGTTCTGCACATTCGTGCAATATCAGCAATGATGTAAATCATAGTTCAGCCAAAGTATTATTTATTTCTTCACTTCACATAATATATAACTCTGCATTATGCTTCTGACGAGTTGCAGCGAAATGTGCCAGGCAAGAAATCATGCAATATTTTATTTATGGCATCCATGTTTAAGGTAATTTAATTTTTTTTGTTTTTTCAAAACAAATTATTTGTTAATGTAAAAACCAGATAACAAATACAACTCCTAAAGAATGAATAACAAATTCAGTATCAATCAGAAGAGTGCTGAAAGCTGCTCTGTCAGCACCTTTATATCAGTGTTGACTGCTGCAGGAACCTGGCCTCAGCGGTATCTGCCTAGTGTGATTTTGAAAAACATTGAAAACGTATTAATAATAATAGTGGAACTGTGGTAAAGCTGTGGAAATGTAAGCAGTATAAAATAGCACAGAGTAATGCAGCTTTACAGAATACAATATTATTGTAATTGTGTTCTGTAAAACTGCATTACTTTGTGTTATTTTATATTATTTAAAAAATAGAAGAAAGGAACAATAAAAAAAAAGCAGATTTAAGCAACAGAATAACCAGAGTTTCTAAAGTTAGAGCGCAGGAAAACAATTCACACAGAAGCTAACAAAGAAGTTAGAAAGTGCATAAAGATAAAAGACATGTTTAGGTGCCCTGGCAAGAGAGGCAGAAGATGTGGTAACAAAAGGAAACCTCAGAGAGACCTTTACAACACCACAAGAAAATAGTAGGAAATTATAATCAACTAAGTGGACTTATGAAAAAATAATCATGGGTTGAGTTGAGTCAAGAACCGACATCACTGCACTCGGGGCACTCCCATAAGTCCTCATCTTCATGTTGAGGTATGATCTTGCTGCGAAACTTTGAGTTTGTCTGCAATGGTCGGCAACGCCAGGATGTATTGCATCCCTCTGCAATGGTCGGCAATGCCAGGATGTATTGCATCCTAGAATCACCCTCATGACTTCTTTCTGTATGTGCTCTAGTTTCACCAGATGACTCTGAGACGGTGAGCATTCCTAGTCCATATTCTACCACTGAAATGATCAAGTGCTGAAAAAGTGTGAATAGCATTTCTGCTCTACGTTCCTTGCTGCCATACTCTTTAGTGCACTTATCCCCCCTTCTGACATTTTGTAACCACCACTTCAACATGATCCCCAAAGGACATGCTTCCACCAAAAATAATAATGGGAAATATCTCAACACATTAAAGATCAAATGAACATTTGCCAAATACTCTAAGGAACTTCAGAATAAAACAGAACCAAAAGACTCCCCAGATATCCTGCCTACGTAAATGTTGCTGAATATCGACTGAAATACCATCTTAACTTATTCAGTGCTGAAGGATAATATTTCGCCAAATGTGACCTCCTATTTGGACAGAAGGGCGATATATCGCCATACTAGGGTCATCATGTCATTTGTTTTCATTTTGCGGTGTCTTCAGCAATTTTAATGCTCAGTGAATCGAAATTTACATTATAATAAATGTTCATTTGGTTGTGTGCCATGTTTGGTCCAAGCGTCCTTTTTGTTTTTTTACTGAATCAGTTAACAAGAAATTAGAAAGTTATCAGTCTCATGGAGGATTGGAAAAACTGCTGGTCCATTTGGTATCCCAACAGAAGCAATTAAAGCCAATATAAACACATCAAACTGCACAAATTATTTAGCACTGTCTGGGAAACTGAAGAGCTACCAACAGCTTATGGAGAGAACTAAACAAATCCAAATGAATCAAGATTTGGTGAAAGACACTGGTACTGGATATGTTACACATTTAGAAAACCTGTTAATGGTATAACTTCTATAAGTCCTTTCTCTTGATTCCACAAGGCAAATGAAATAGAGAGAGAATTACAACACACAGAGAAAAGACTTAGAGACGCAGGTGAATAATGTAGAGAGGACATGCGGGAACTGCAGGAGATAGCAAAAGTCAGCAGAGTTTGTCATGAATAGACCGTGGACCTATGTTCCATTGGAGGACAAAAGACACAAGAAAAATAAGCTACCATAACAATATGTAAACAAATACAATATAAATATACAAAGTTTACAAATGAAATGAAGTGAAATTAAAATACTGAACTCCAAATCGAAATGTGTAACATGTGACTAAGAATGCAGACATGGAAAATCTCTAAGTTGTTATTCCTAGTTTTTTTATCAGACACCATATATCAAACTTCCGATTTCCCTACAAAATCATCCATCATGTGTATCAATATTTTAAACAGCTTTGGTTTCCTAACATATAGAAACTCTGTATTATTTGTATCTTTACCAGTGTCTCTTGAATAAAGTGCACTGTTTTCTAACTATATTACTTACTAAATTTTTTTCTAGGTGAATTTGTACTCAAACTGCCAGGAAGATCCATGACAATAGAGCCCTCAAATAACAACAGAGATCCCGTTCTTGATGCCGAGTCAACAGTGGCAGGGTCATTGTTCTCAACACTCGACAACTTACGGACAGATCCAAGTACTGCAGCAGGCAGTAAGAGCGATACTTTTGGTAAAAGCGTTGAATGTGAGTCAGTGAAAGAGACACTACAGAGTTCAGGTTCTTCAAAAACAGAATGTGGCAAAGGAGATCTAGATTTGTCAGTGGAATTGTACATGAGAACCTCCAGTGTTTGTTCCGATGCAACGACAAGTTCCTGGGGGTAGGTTTTGACATTGTTTATTGTTTTTCATCGTATTGTGGGAGTAGGTGATATAATCTTTATCATCATCATCTTCTGCCGTTATATTCATTGAGGTTAGTTGCGTGTCATTTACAGGACGTTGCAATCAACCCCAGAAATTTTTGGCTGTTTGTGATTTACCTAGCAATTTTTATGTTCAGTAGTTTGCCATTTCTTTCTGAATGGCTGATGCTGATACCATAAAAATCAAAGCAAGGTGATCTGCTTCCAAATTGCCTGCAAACTCTCAATAGTGCAATATATTGTTTATGGCGTCTTTGTCGGCCAAATCTATTAGGCAGTTTCAAAAATACATAATAAGTTTAATCAGTGGGCCTCTTTCAGTCCTGAAGGGCTATAGAGTTGTGCCGCTTGTGAGGTGCCTGGCAGCACTGCTGGTGACTGTATAGTCCAATGCGAGAGTGACAATCCCTGTCACAGTTTCCACATCTGTAAGACGAGGCAAGTCCCGCAGTAAGTGACTGCATTTTAAGCCTGTGCCGCCTATCCTCAGTTTGTTGGATCAGATTGCGCTAAAAGAGCACCAGTCCGTTTCGTACATCTCTTCTCCAGGAGCATCTGTCTGTTGCAACTCTTTCCCACGTGTCTGGATCTATTCCAAGGGTTTTCATATCTTGTTTACACACATCCCTATATCGCATTTGGGGTCTTCCGGTTGGCCTCTTTCCTGTGGCTAGTTCTCCGTATAGGAGATCTTTGGGAAAATGTTCATCCTCCATTCAAGATACGTGGCCCAGCCACCGGAGGCGTCTCTGCTTGAGGAGAGTGTCCACTGTGGTAATATCTGCTCTTTCAAGCACATGTTTGTTTGTTATGTGGTCTTTCCATGTTATGCCCAGGATACGTCTCAGACATCTCATGTGGAAGGAATTCAACTTCCTTTCCTGTCTTGAGTACAGGGTCCAGGATTCAGACTTATAGAGTAGTGTGCTAACAACACAAGCTTTATACACTTGAGCTTTTGTACTGCTCTGTTAGTCTATTATTCTCCCAAACTCTTTTAGCTAGCCTGGAAAATGTTGTGGCTGCCTTTCCAATGCGACTGCCGATTTGTCTCTAATGAAAGATTATCTGATATTGTGGACCCCAAATACACAAACTCGTGGACGACCTTCAATTCATAATTAGACATTTTGATTGACAGAGGCGCACCACCATCTTGTTCCATCACCTGTGTTTTATTTAGGCTAATGGTGAACCCAAAGTCTTTGCAGGCGGCTGCAAAACGATCTATGAGCCTTTGGAGATCTTCTGCTGTATGAGTAGTCAGTGCTGCATCATCTGCAAAAAGTAGTTCTCTTACGCATCTTGATCTTATTTATGTCTTTGCCTTGAGTCTTGATGGGTTAAAAAGTTTGCCATCAGATCTTGTGTGGAGGTATATGCCTTCATTGGCAGTCCCAAATGCCTGCCTTAAGAGAACGGTGAAGAAGATACCAAAGAGTGTAG
Source organism: Cepaea nemoralis (assembly GCA_014155875.1). NCBI lineage: Eukaryota > Metazoa > Mollusca > Gastropoda > Stylommatophora > Helicidae > Cepaea > Cepaea nemoralis. Next base: position 191,284 of record JACEFZ010027971.1, on the reverse strand, counting down.
GAGCAAGCACGCAGCCCTGCTTTACTCCACTGCTGATGCTGAATGACTGGGATGTTGAGCAGTCAAATAAAATGGTCCCCTGCATGTTTTCGTGGAATGATTTCACGAGACTAAGAAGAGTGGGTGGACATCCAACCTTTTCAAGGACCTTAAAAAGGCCGCTTCTGCTCACGAGGTCAAATGCCTTTGTGCGGTCGATGAAGGCAATATATAATGGCTTACTCTGTTCTCTGCACTTCTCTTGGAGCTGCCAGAGTGAGAAAATCATATCAATGGTGGACCTGTTGGGTATAAATCCGCACTGCGATTTGGGGTAGATTCTTTCAGCAAGAATGTGTAATCTTTTAAGGATTACTCTGGCAAAAATCTTGCCTGTAATGCTGAGTAGGTAAATGCCGCGATAGTTAGTTGCAGTCGATTGTGTCGCCTTTGTTTTTATAAAGGGTAACGATGTTTGCGTCTTTCATATCTTGTGGTACTGATTTTTCTTTCCAGCAGAGCTGAAATATTGCATACAGTTCTGGGATGCTTGTTTCTTTGCTGCATTTTAAAATTTCAGGCGGAATACTATCTTTTCCAGGTGCATTGCCAGATTTGAGAGAGTCTAGTGCTTCGCTGATTTCTGTGAGGCAAGGTTTGTTATCCAGGGCATGCATGGCGGACTGTTGATCGATGGCTTCCAGAGCTTCTTCTCTGACAGTGTTATCCACTGAGTATAGCTCTGAGTAGTGTTCTACCCAGCGATCCATTTATTTCGCTCGATCTTTTATGATTACCCCCTCAGTTGATCGTAAAGGGGCCATCTTATTTTTTGATGGCCGACAGCTTGCTTGATGCCCTCGTACATTCCTCTTATATTTCCAGTGTCTGCACAAGTTTGAATTTGAGCAGAGAGCTGTAGCCAGTACCTGTTCGCACATCTTCTTGCCATCTGTTGTACTCTATTTCTGGCCGTTCGCAATGCCTGCAGTGTTTTCTCTGAAGGTGATGTTTTATACATTGAGAATGCATGTCTCTTTATCTCCAGGACTGGGAGAATCTCTCCAGAGTGTGCTTCAAACCAGTCGGTTGACTTAGTTTGCTTCTTGCCAAGTGTTGATAGTGCTGTATTGTAGATGGTGTCGCGAAAATGACTCCATCTCTCTGTGGAATTTCAGTTTGTGGGGCCAAGCAGAGTATCCGCTAGAGCCTGCATGAATTTGATCTTCTCTTTATTTTGGGTGCCGCTGGTGTCAATGCGTGGTCTTCCTTCTGTTCGGCTTCTGTAGATTCTCTTGGGCTTTATCTTCACATTGCTGGAGACGAGTGAATGGTCGGTGTCGCAGTCAGCACTATGATAGCTGCGAGTCAGCCGTACATTGCGGAGGTTGCTGCGTTTAGTGAGCACCAGGTCGAGTTGGTGCCAGTTCTTTGATCTGGGGTGCCTCCATGACACCTTGTGTTGAGGTTTCGTGTCAAAGAAGGTGTTGGTCACGCACAGATTATGGTGGCTGCAGAATTCCAAGAGATATTGTCCATTGTCATTGATCTTCCCAACGCCAAACTGTCCTAGACATGAAGGCCAAGATTTGTGGTCGGAGCCAACCCTGGCATTGAAATCCCCCAGGATAAAAAGATGTTGTTTCTCTGGTGTTTCACTGACTTCTTTGCTAAGGTCGTCATAGAACTTGTCTTTAGATTCTGATGCTGCAGTTAGTGTTGGGGCGTAAACGCTTATAATATTAACTGGGCCTGCCTTTGTCTGGAGTTGGAGCTTCAGTATTCTTTCAGTGCCATCACTTGGTGGTATGATGGAATTAAGCAGCTTGTTTCTGATAGCGAAGCCAACTCCATGCTCCCTGGTCTCTCCGCACAGCTTGCCATGCCAGTAGAAAGTTAAGTCCCTCTCCTTGATGCTTCCAGATTCTTGGAGTCTGGTCTCTTGCAGGGCGACAATGTATATCCCCAGTCTTAGTAGTTCGTTGTTTATCACTGCAGTTTTGCGGGCATCCACAATCTCGTTTAGATCGCCTGAGATGCCAGAGGTCATGGTTCTTACGTTCCATGTTCCCAGCCTTAGGGCCGGTTGTTTTTTTTTCTTGTTGCTAGGTGTATAGATTGCGGTCCATGTGTCAGGATTTTCCCCCTAAGCTCCACACACCCTCAGGAGCAGATGAACCTGTGGCGAGACAACACCTTATTGACTGGGGGCTGCCCAGCTTAGGCAGGTGGTAGCTGTCTAGTGAGATACGATGATCTCTCCCACCGTCGGAAGTAGCCACTGGCGCCTTGCTCTACGCCAATCGAGCATTAAGACTTATAACTGGCAAATGCTGCTTCCCGTGTTGTGTCACCGCTTTACGCGGTGCTGAAGTGACCTCTTCAGGGCACAAGCCTGGGCAATGGAAATCCGAGAACCAGCTGTTGCCCAGTAGCAAGTTCCCCCTCTCCATGTCGCCGATGTTAAGTTTAATCAATAGAATGGGGTAAAGTAGTTTATGTGCAATTATTATTATGTTTTATAAAATTTACATGGAAGTATATGTTTGATTATATTTATTGTTTCTTTTCATTATCTCCTTGTGTATCCATGTTCATATTTCTAAATATTGCATCTGTTTTGTCTGCTGTATTTTAATTTTATTTCATACCAGTGTATATCTTTACTGTATATTTATTAGGTGTTAAATTCATGTACTTTTAATATTAAATAGTATTTACTCTTTTTTTATTTGCAGCCTCATGATCTCACTATGCTTCCGTTTCCATCTTCCTCATATGTATAGTTGTACATTAACGTTTTCTGTTTCACCTAGGAAAACATTTGCCGGTGTGATAGTAGGACACATAAGGGAAGCAAAGAATAATAACTCTATAACCTATCATAGTAGGCACTTAAGGAGGGTTGGTGTGAGACTGGCTACCCCATTCCATGGAAAGCTATTAACAGTAAAATCGAACCTATCATGAATAAATCTACAAAATAGGGGCTTGGCATGAGTTAGTTGAGAGCCAATGCTTCATTGTGGGAGATGACAGGCAACAGCAGAAGGAAAAAGAAGAAGACGAAAGTGTTAATACATCATAATTCTTAGTTCATCTATGTTTATTTATATTCTAGAAAAGCTAGTTGTATATCGTTTACAGGACGTAGCAGTCGAGTCGAGCATTTTTTTGCTGTTTGTGATTCCTGGGCAAGTTTACATTCAGTAGTTTGTCTTTGCTTTCTGAACGACCCGCACTTATACCATTGTATGGAAACCAACGCAAGATGTTCTGCTTCCAAATTGCCTGCAGCTGTGTTTTGAATGTGGTAAGCGGAGTTACGAATTGCATTCATAACCGCTTCACAACAGAGCCGGCTTGTTTATACTGCAGGGTCATTAACATGCCTTCTGTTACATTTCTTATTGAGAAAGGACACTGTATAACCAATACAGTACAGAACAGAGTTGAAGTTTGATCCAGTAGCTCAAGGGATAGCATTCTCGTGTTCAAGAAAACAAATCTTCCAGAACATTTGTTCAAAGACATTACTGGCACCGGGGTTCAGTGTGGCCGAATGGATATAAGTGCTCGCTTTAAAACTTCCGGTGCTCTGATGCCGAGGTAGTAGGTTTAGTCCCTACACCGATCAGTTGGACTAAAATGTTGACTTCTCATCCCTGATTTGGGGATGTAAATTACAAGTACCTCTGAAGTCCGAGTGGGTTTGCCTTATGGGGAGAGGCACTGGAAATAGGGAAAGCTAATCCACACGCAAAAATCATTCCAGTACACTAGAAGTAGTTGCACATGTATTGGGCTACACTTGAGTTCAAAGCTAGCAAAAGCACAAAAAACTTATCGGCAGCTTGCCATCTTGACAGAAGGCAGTTACAACATTATGCCTTTAAAAAAACGGTGTAATGACTAGAACCCATGGCTGGGATCAGGGATGGAGTTGTACCTCTCCATAGCACAAAGCCTGGGCTGAATTGTAGTGACTATGTGTTGCCCATGCAGCATGATCTCTCTCTCTCTCTCTCTCTCTCTCTCTCTCTCTCTCTCTCTCTCTCTCTCTCTCTCTCTCTCTCTCTCTCTCTCTCTCTCTCTCTCTCTCTCTCTGCCTAGTTTACTCCAGAGGAAAGGTAACACCAATACATCTAGAGCAAGACAAGCTGCAGAAGTTACTGTATCAGCAAAGCAATGCATTTCAAAGACACACTACACTGTAATTTAGAGCGCGTTAGTATAAGATTTCTTCTACATCCGTAAATAAAACATCCAACCAGAAATGTGTAATCTGAAGGTACAGAAAAAAATGTAAGAAGATGACAAAGGACAGGAGAATTGTGGGGCTGAGGTCCCTCCCTCAATTGAGAGTTTACAAACAACAGAAGAAAAGTTAATCACAGGACAAAGTAATTTATGAACAAAAGTAGATGAGTTAATCGCATGACTAAAACTAATTTATGAACAAAAGAAGATGAGTTAATCACAGGACTGAAAATCATTTATGAACAAAAGAAGACTGAAAATCATTTATGAACAAAAGAAGATGAGTTAATCACAGGACTGAAATTAATTTATGAACAAAAGAAGATGAATTAATCACAGGACTGAAAATTAATTATGTTTGCTGCAATTAGAAAGAGCTTGTAAGCAACGGAGATGTGGTTCCTGGGATTAATGTTGCAGATAACTTGGACTGCCCCAGAGTAACTAACACTGAATGTCTAAAAGAGACTAATGGAAGTAGAACGTTATATACCATTATAATTAAGAGACAAATGGTATTCTATAGGCATATGATGAGAATAGGAGCATTCGAAAACAGCAGGGACCTGAAAGATACCTGAGAGAAGACACAGACCAAGAGTAATCGTGCTGGATGGAGTGAGATGGTGGCATGGAGGAATATCATTAATAGATTTGATCCAGAACACCAAGGAGCGGGATCTGTGGAAAGACATAAAGGCCAGTTGGCAAGGCACATGATGATAACAGTGTTTGCTGTAAAATGTGAAAAACAAAAGATAACAGATGATTCTTATTGCTGAATGTTTGTCCAGTAATTTGTTAACAAAAACTTACTGGATTATTGTGTGTTTGTATTTTCCTAGTATTTGTATACATATGGTAAATCATATGTTTTCTTTCTAAGTTTATATGTAATTGTGTCATGCAGGTCGCAGGATGTGGCTTTCACTCAGACACAGGATTTTAGCAACACTGTCAAGTCCTCATTTGAAACATCTGGGTCTTTCAGTGTTGAATCTGACTTATTAGAAGACTCTTTAAGGGTTTTAGGCCAAAAGTCCACACAGACTTCTAGAAACTTGTTGAAGAGTCTGGTTTCTGGGAAGTCTGTATCAAGCAGACCACGATCTGTGACAGAGCAGAGTGTGTCAACAATGAACCTTGGTGGTAAGTTATTTTATGAAGTTGGAAAGCAGAAACTGTTCGGTGTGTGTTTTCTCCTAAGTGGACAGTGGGAGCAATGGTGGTATAAGGGTTAGTGCACTCACCTGCTGAGATAGTGGTCTGGGTTTAAGCCCCAGCAGAGGCAGGATTATTTTTTTGACCATTCTTTAATCCCCAGCAGAAGCAGGATAATTCTTTTGACCATTCTTTAATCCCCAGCAGAAGTAGGATAATTCTTTTGACCATTCTTTAATCCCCAGCAGAAGCAGAATTATTTTTTTGACCATTTTTTATCCCCAGCAGAGGCAGGATTATTTTTTTTATCATTCTTTAATCCCCAGCAGAGGCAGGATTATGTTTTGACCATTCTTTAATCCCCAGCAGAGGCAGGATTTTTTTTTGGGACCATTCTTTAATCCCCAGCAGAGGCAGTATTATTTTTTTTACCATTCTTTAATCCCCAGCAGAGGCAGAATTATATTTTTTGACCATGTTTTGGTTTAAACCCAGAATTATAAAATGGGTACCTGACAATTTTCAAAGATGGTTGACAAAAGTTGTTATAACCAAAATGTGTGGCATATTTTAACTAATTTATTGTTACTTTTCTTAGTCATTATTATATAATTTTTATTAATTTCCCCAGTATTTACATGGTCTGTCATTTATTTTCACCAGGCTTTATGTCCTTATAAGGTTACATGTGTTTGTGCATGTCTCTCAGCATTATCTTAACATGCATTTTGTTATTTCATTTTGTATTATATTTTGACTTATCTCCTCCCCACTTTACTGGCCAGATACAGCCATGCAGTTGTTGGAATAGGTTTACCTAAAGATTACTCTGATGATCGAGTGAAATGGCGAGTCATGACCGCCCATGCTTTTCGGCATGGCACATGATTGATTGATTGATTGATTGATTGAAAGATTACATGAGGTTTAAATCCTGATGTTGCCTACAACTTTGGATTTTTTTATTGCCTGTATGTCCTCTGATTATAGCTTCTTTCCTTTATTTCTGTAACTGCTGATTAATACCTGTGAATTTATTTCTTATGGTATTTTAACTCCTTGCTAAAGGAACAAATGTAGGACTTCATCTCAAGGTCACATTTTAAAATATGGGCAGGTTATGTGTTCAATTTGTAAGTAGGCAAAACAAATCCCTGGAAGCCTTGGAGATGTGGTTTTATAGAAGAATGCTTAAAATGAATTGGACAGCAAAAATGAGCAATCTGGTCATTTTAGGTGAAGCTGAGTCGCAAAGACAACTTATCACAAACATCAGAAAGAGGCAGTCATCTTGTTTTTTTTTGGCCACATACGCTATGAGAAGACAAAAACTGGAACATCTTGTGACAACTGTAAAGATTTGCGGAAAGAGAGATGGAGGAAGACAGCATGAGAAGATTCTTGACAGTCTTGTGTCATGGTACAGAAGAGAGTCAACACATGAATTGATCCATGACGTCAGAGATCATAATTTGTGTAGAGGCATTATCGCCCACGCCATCCAGCAAGACACTGGATGATGATATTGTGTGCTATAATTTATATAATTTCTTGTTAGTCATGTTTGTGTTCTGTTTCAAGTGTCAAGCTTAATTTTCATTTTCCTATGAATATACAATGGTTTGTCATTATTGTATTTTTCTAAACTTATTCCTTGTTGTCTCAGGAAAGGATGACTACATTTATCGGGCCGCAAACCAGATATCAAAGGCTCAGAATAGCGAAGCAAATGGAAACTATGAGGTGGCTTTTGCGTATTACAAAAGTGGTGTGGGCATTCTTCTTCATGGTGTGCAAGGTAAGATTGTAAACTGAACACCTTCCTTTAGTAATCAGGATACAAATTAATGCCTACTTATAGATGCTTCTGTGCCGAGGGGTTATGGGAACAATTTGCAATCCTACACAACTTGCTCAAAACATAGCTGCAGGCGATATGGAACTAGACCTCTTTGCACTGATTTTCATTCAATGATATGAGTGCTGGTCATTCAGAAAGCAATAGCAAACTAATGAACAGAAACTTGCCAAGAAATCACAAACATCCAGAAATTTGCTGGGGTTGCCTGCAACAACCTTTAAAGGATATTAGTTTAGTTTAGTTTATGGATCAACATCACGGCACACGGGTGCAACCCATAAGTGCTCTGTTCTCCTCCTAACTCAAACCTGAGTCTGGAGAAACTCAGCTCAGTGCACGAACTCCGTAGCACCGCCGAGGATCCTGAAATACTTGGGTAGATTTTTAACTCAAAATTTTGCCCGGGCAGCGCCGTTAGGCTACTCTTTTTCGATTTCCAACTGCCAAGGGATTTTTTACGTGCGCAACAATACACACGGGCGTCCGATCTCACTACCCAGAGACCAGGGGAAATTACTGGAAGTCCCGGTGGATTTTTTAAATAAATCCTGGTCCTCACCGGGGCCTGAACCCGGGACCTCCAGCACTCGAGGCGGACACCATACATATGCTATTAACTATAGATGAAGGGCAAAGAAGAATAGAAGAAAGATTAAAATGTGAAATACAAATCTTAACACTCCGCAGTGAAAACCCTCCCAGAAATACCTGCATTGGAACAAAAATCTTAACAATAATTTCATGAGAATGTATACAGCCAATACAAACGTTGAAATTGAAGATTAGTGTAACCAATAAAGAGTTGCATGATAAATTTGCAAGGTGGCTCCGGCTCATCAGTCAGTACTGAGCTGGCACAGCTGGTCACTGTATGCCAATTGATTTGTTACAGAGAAGACTGAAGCAGCAGTGAATATGTCCAAAGTGCAGTCGTCATAATCCACACTGAACTAAATGGCCAAAGTATAATCAGTCCAAGTAAAACTGCATGGTGGCTTGGAGGCCTTAAAGAAAACTGCAGTTTTCATTGACAACATGCAATTGTTTATGTGGGAATGTATTCAGAATAAGTTAGTGGTTAGATTGTTGGCCTTTCATGGTTAAACCATCAGTTATGAAACCAGATACTATTCACTTCAACTAATGTAGCTTTGAAACAGGTAGTTAGTTGTCTGAGCACTGCATTATGACGGAACATTTACCCAGTTGCCACCAGTCACTCCATCTAGATGTGTGAGGAGATCAGAGTGGCTTACAGAAATCTAGATACATTTGTGAGGAGATCAGAGTGGCTTACAGAAATCTCGATACAGTTGTGAGATCAGAGTGGCTTACAGAAATCTGGATACATTTGTGAGGAGATCACAGTGATTTACAGAAATCTAGATACAGTTGTGAGGAGATCAGAGTGGCTTACAGAAATCTAGATACAGTTGTGAGGAGATCAGAGTGGCTTACAGAAATCTAGATACAGTTGTGAGGAGATCAGAGTGGCTTACAGAAATCTGGATACAGTTGTGAGGAGATCAGAGTGACTTACTCTGTGCTGAAGCTGTTACGCCATCTACCGTGCGGTCTGCGTTAGAATGCGTCGATCAGACCACAAGCACAGTTTTTCCAGAGACCAGTGGGGTTCATTGCTGCAGCTACCGAGCATATGCTTTGTATGATGCTCCCGGCAGTTGGCTTGCGGACAGAGACCAAGCCAGATGGGGGGCTTTACCTGTTGCAATGAAGTTAATCTTCTTGCCTTTAACCTATAAAAAGCATTATTTTGCTGTTGTGATCTCTTGGCATGTTTATGTTCAGTAGTTTGTCATTGCTTTCTGAATGACTGGCACCATATCATTTTGTAAAAAACCAACGCAATGCGGTCTGCTGCCAAATCAAGCGCAGCTGTTTTTTGAATGCGGGATCACGAACTGCATCCATAACCCCATTGCCACGGAGCCGGCTTTAACCTAATAACAGAAATAATATCTATAACTCAAACAGTGTTGGATACGAGTCCAGCTCAGGACAGTGTTTTCATAACAGTATTTAAGGAACAATAAATGATATAAAATCATCTGTAACTCAAACAGTGTCGGGCTGAAGAAGCCTAAGAAACTCCAGGGGAAAACGATGGTATACCCAGTACTACACTACGACCGTGAGAACGACTTCGAGTACTATATAGATGACGGTAAAATCATCCCATGGCTGACCACAGAGGAAGAAAACTTTAGGCAGCAGTATCACAAACGCAACAGTGAAAACAGGCACAAGGAGGAAAATGAAAATGTTGATAAGCTCCTACAGAAAATACACAATAAAGGAGACAAAAAGACCAAATAAAAAGTTCTTTTAAGGACTGCAACCAATCAAGCCAGGAGCCTGCACCAACAAAGAAAACAAGTGGAAACATGCACAAAGGACAGCCGCCGACCGATCCCCCAGCTGGAGTGGGATAACGAAAAGTCCTTATAAGGACTGCAGCCAGTCAAGCCAGACGAGCCAGGAGCCTACACAAACAAAGAAAGCCACAAGCACAGACGAGCACAAAGGATAGCCGCCGATTGAACCCCTGCTGACGTCACAGACACAAACGATACCTAACCAGTCCGAGATAGGACTCACAAGACAAGAATTAGAGCTAATAAACCCACAAAAACCACGTACCTCAACAATAACTACAGCTGATGAAGCAGGTTAGACGAGGTCGAATTTGGAATTTTTGTTTTTGAATTGGAATCAGAATCGGAATCGGAACAGTGTCGGATACAAATCCAGCTCAGGACAGTGTTGGATACAAGTCCAGCCCAGGACAGTGTTGGATACAAGTCCAGCCCAGGACAGTGTTTTCATAACAGTATTTAAGGAGGTCAGTATGGCCAATTGAATAAGAGCACTTACTCTTAAACTTCCGGTGTGCTGATCTCGAGGTAACAGGTTCAACCCCTACATCGGTTAAGTCTGACTAAAATGTTGACCTGTCTTCTTGACTTGGGGACTTAAATTACAAGTACCGCAGAAGTCACAGTGGGTTCGCCTGATGGTAAGGGATACTGGTAATAGGGAAACCTAATCCACACGCAAAAACAAATCCATTGCACTAGAAGTAGTAGCATGTGAATGGACTACGCTTGAGTTCAAGCCAGTGAACAACAACAAAATGAAAACAGCATTTAAAAGAAACTCAATAATGTAATATTTAATGTGTGGATTTTAGTTGGATGGCTAACCGTCTCAGACAAGAGCAAAAAACGAAGAGATCTGTGTACACACTGTGCATAATAACAATTACTTGGTAGTACGCAATCATAAAGATTGTCTTTGGCCACTGCCATGGAAAAATTACACAACTGAGAAAATCAACCCACAACTGAGTATTTATAATGTGTGGATTCTGGTAAACACATTAAAATCCTTGACCATGCTGCAGACTTTGTGCACTGAGCTACCTCCTAGTGTGATTTTAAAAAGGAGATCAAAACATTAATGGACAGTTTCTTCTTCTGCTACCATCCAGTTCCTCATGAGTTAAAGGCCCTAAAACATTCACACCAAGTTCTCCTATCCTTTGCTGTCTACTGCAGCTCCTTGCATGTCCTCTTCATATTATTCATCTCTGTCTCTAATCCCCTTCTCCATGTGTTTTTTTTTTTTTTTTTTATCTAGTTTCTAGTGCAGCATAAATGGACTTTGAATCCAATCAGTTATTTTTTTTAAATCAACCAATCAAAGCGTGGTCTGCTCCATGTGATTTCTGTAATACTTTTTTTTTTTGGGCCCTTTCAGTAATTATTTACAGGATAGCTACTAGTATTTTTTAAAATGTTACTGAGAACTAATGTTGCTTATTTCACACCTTGAGTAATGGAAAACATCTTCACTCTTGTGTTTCAGGTGACACAAATAAATATAGAAGAGATGCAGTGAGAAGGAAAACAGCCAAATATTTAATGAAGGCAGAAGACCTCTACAACAGACATCTAGCAGATGACAACATTGGTGAACTGAGATGGGGGGTAAGTTGTAACTCTGTTATAATTCATAATGTGATGATGAGTGGTTGGTTGATTGTTTTTAGGTTTGAGATGCAAGAACTGATCCAGGGCAACACATGTCAAGGTGACATAGTGATCTACAGCGATGGGTCATTGGTGAGAAACAGACATAGTGGCTGGGGTTTTATTGCGAAGGTTAATGGACGATGCTTGTAATAGAAGAGTCTGGCATATGAGACTACGACCTCCAGCATGAGAAAAGGAGGTGGAAGCAGTAACAGCAGCCTTCCAATGGTTAGAGGAGACAGCTGCAATACACATTGTATTCTTTATGGACTCACGGAGTGTGCTTACTAAGGTAGAGAAAGGAATGTTTTGTGTAGAATGGCTTGCCTCATTTCAGAGGTTACAGATTGTGAGAATTTTATGGATTTTCTGCCCTGGTCTTGCGGGAGTGCAGGGGAATGAACAGGCTGAGAGGCTGGTGGGGAATGCCTTTTGATGGTAGATTACCTATGGACAAGGGAGAGATGGTCGGGTATCTGTGCGGCCAGGCGGAGAAAGCACTGATAATTCGTATGTGGAGAGAATGGGATTGCGGGGGATCGGCAGGAGTTCTGGGCATATCTCAAAACAGAGAGGGAAGATCAGGAGAACTTTCAATCAGATGGCAAGTGCAACGATAAGCAGTATGACTCTTTGCTGGCTGTTGGATGAGAGGACAGAGCGTGTATGGGAGTGTCCTGAGTGCAGTGATGTTTGTTCTTAGCTCAACTCAATGTCTGAAAAGAAAAATGTCTATTGTAACGTTTTATTTTTTGCATATCCTACTTACAGGACGTCACTATAAACACCAGCACTGCTGTTGTTGATGTCTTGGCAAGTTTATGTTCAGTAGTTTACCATTGCTTTTTAAATAACTGGCTCCCATACCATCATGTTAAAACCCAGCGTGACACGGTCTGTTGTCAAATCAGTCACAGCTGTGTTTTGAACGCAGGTAAGCGAAATTATGAACCACGCCCGTAACGCCCAGAGACAGGAAACAATGTTTGTTATAAGAAATTTAAATATGTGCTTGAAATACGACTTTCTTCACCTGAGGTTAACCCATACCTTGATTAATTTATATAATGAGAAATTAGTATTGTAACTATGGTTAATACTTTGTTATTCCATAGACGGACAGCTTTCTTTCACCGTCACTGGATCCATCTTTTGCATTTATCCGAGGATCTGCCAAGGAGTTGCGCAATTTTCAAGTCTTGGGCACAATTGATAAAGTGATTCTAGTCAGACACAAGGTCACAGATGAGACTTTTGTGATGAAGGTAAACTTTCTTGTGTTTTATATAAATTTTGATTGATTGATTGATTGATTGATTTAGGAACCGACATCACAGCATTCAGGGCATTCCCATAAGCACTCCGTCCCCATCCTCAGAAGCCAGCAAAGAGTTCCAACCCCAATAGTACCAGTAGCAATCTGATTATATGTGCGTCTCACCTTTCCTCTAAGCGTCGAGCATAGGCCAGATCCCCTCGTCACTCGACGCTGTCGCATTCTTGCCAGACCATGGTGATCCATTTGCTCTTCCGAAGTGTAACCGTGCTCCCACAAGGCCGCAACCACGTCTGCCATATCATATATAGAAAGAATATACTCATCACAATTGTATGGTACTGAAACATGAACAATGAAGGAGCAATTAGGAAAGCAAATATAGACTAGAATAATGAATTTACGGAAGAATAGAACTCATTTATGCAAACAAATTCAAAACAGATGAAGAGGTCATTAAAACAAACTAGGAATGAAGAGAGAGCTAGTTGAAGAAATAATAAAGTAACTAATAACATTTTGGCATTTAGTTGAGTCAAGAACTGACATCACAACATTTGGGACATTCCCATAAGTGCTCCTTCCTCATCTTCAACAGCCAGCAAAGAGTCCCATTACTATTGGTAGAAGTAGCAGCCTGATTATGTGTCTGTCTGGCCTGTCCTCGGAGTCCTGAGTGTCAGCCAGATCCTCTGGTCACTCCCTGCAGCACCGTTCTCCCCAGGCAGTGATGGTGTATCTGTTATTCCACATTATATGCATGATCCCAAGGGCTGTGAGCACATTGTGCACCAGTACTTCACCCAGTGGTGTCCGCCTCCTTGTTTCCCACCACACTGGGGTAACATTTGACAAACACCGTGTAGAATTATAGTCTCCAAGCTGAATAGCTTTAACGACAGCAACAGTTAACATGTCACTTGTGAAGTTCTTGAAGTGAGTTCTGGAAAAGAACTGATGTGAGTCATGTTTTGTTCACCATTCTATTTTATGAGGGGGATTCAAATGAAATCCTTAATAGTGCAATAGAAATTACAATAACCATGCCATTGTCTTGTAACCTGTCAGTATTGTTGTTAAGGATGTCAAGAATGTTAAGCACATGACATCTTGGTTCAGATGAAACATGTAATGTCATAAGGACAGTTTAAAGATGACCGCCCCACTTTTGACATGCACCATCCATTTTTTGATCAGTGAAGGGATGAAATCTATAGAAATTCATTGACGAAGGAAGGTCCAGTATGATGATGAATGCTTGTCAGTCCAGCAAGTGTATGAGTGGAGATGGAGTATGAAGTTTCAAACCGGAAGGACTTCTGTGACAGACTTTTCGGTCCAATGAAGCTGTACAGCTATCAGTGGTGCATGAATGCAACCAAGAGCATTTTTTTCTACAGGAATTCAAGTACTTTATTGGCACTAGAGGACTTTCATTGAACACAATGGTGACTACCTCTAAAGAATGATACATTTGTTCTTTACTTTTTCAGAATATTTTTACACAAAAATAACACTTATGGTTTTCATTTGAAGCCCCCTTGTGTATCCACCTTTGAAGTGATAGATAGGCTTGTGTGTTCCGGTGACCCCAAGAACTGTGTCAACAGTAGCACAGCTGCTGGTCTCTCATGTCAGACAGGTCAAGGGATAGGGACCTGATGATGTGATACACAAACCTGCTGCCTTGTAGGTAGACTAGGGACAGTGGACGTCTAGCTGAAAACAACCCAAATGAATGCCTGTTGAAGTCTGATGTACTGATCCACAGGCTTGACAAAACAGTGCAATGCAACTCACATGTTGATGGCACACAATAGTGTGTTTTCATATGTTAGGAATGCTTGCGTAAATGTTTAACTTCTATTTTAACAGTTGATCAAATGAAGCAACAACCTAGTTTACTTGTCAATGTTTCTGCATTACATGAGCTTTGGTGATTCAGCTTTGATTAAAATTTGCTATTTTGTATAACCTGCTGTCTGTACTAGATTTATTTCCTTGAGCTTGTTCAGCACAGAGGCATGGGTGCTAGACACTTGCCTGGTGTTCCTGTGGGTTCGATTTCACATCGTTTCAGATTTTTAAAACTGACCTCTGCTCCCAAGTCAGCCCAGTCTAAAATAGGTATCAGGAAATAGTCTCGAGAACTGAAACCATCTGGCATGATATTGATCACGTCACAGCTCGAGTGCCTGATTGGTCTATGAAAATATGGGTCTTGTACCATATGCCAATACACCTCAAGGTGTGTAAAAGTCTTCTTTCTTTTTGGATGGTAAAGAATTGTTTTATGTTGTATAATACATTTACTAGCATACCATGGAGGATGGCATTATCATTGTTTGAATTCCATTGTTTATTATATACTTGCTTATACATATTAATTGATGAACTATTTTCCCCAGTCCATTCCAAAATCCACACTGGATACTGGATCTACACAAAGTATCCTGCCAACATCTTGCCCATACATGGTCAGCCTGCGTAGATTTTTTGAAACCGAAGATTCTGTGTTTTTACTTCTGCAGTATGCCAGTGGAGGAAAACTATGGACATATATAGGCGACTATTTGTACGGTGAGAAAAACATTAGAGCCAATTGGGATGAAGAAAAAGTTGATGCAGAAGATGCCAGATATGTGTATTCGGAGAAACGGGAAACAGCAAATGGCAATGAAAACATTGAGCAAGACTGTTCCCATTTGATGAATAAAATAATAAATGGGGAAATAAGCAAGATGGATCAGAGCTTAGAGAATAGTTTACAGATACAACTATATAAATGTTCTGAAGTAGTGAGAGTTCCTGAGCTAAGTACAGAGATTGGTAACGCAACAACTATCTCAGCCAGTAGGTCTGGTCATACTGGTAGTATTAGTTGCGGATGTGGAGAGGATGGTAATCAAGGTTCAGGGGGTGAGGACATCCTTACAGATTCACATTCAAATGAGATGCGTGCATCAAGATATAGAACCTCCTCCACACTCCAGACATTTTCAAGTTTTTCAGATGAATGTGCTTCAGTTGGTGAGCAGGACAGCAGTGTGATATCACCTGTCTCTTTGCCAGATGACGAGAGCTTTCACTCCCTACTGCAGAATAATCTGGAAACTTCTGAGGCATTTTCAGTCAGCTGTGCTACTGTCAGTGATGATACTCATTGTCGTGTTTCCTTTTGTGAGACAGCTAATGTCGCCCCGGCAGTGGCCAGGCATCAAGGTCTCACCAGTACAAATGTCTGTAGACCAGATTAGTTCTTGTAGAAGCATTTTCTCTTCCAGAGAAAGAAGATAACTGGTGAGGAAACCATGAGGAATTATTATTCATACAGTGTTACTGAAGATGCTGTCATTGATCAGAATTCTGAAGACCTCATTAGAAAATCAAAAGAATTTCTCATGGATGTGAACAAAGTTATTGAAGAAACAAATAAAAGAACTTCGTTGTTTCAATCACAAATAAAACCTCTTTGTCAAACTTCAGTTTACAATACTGAAGAATGCATCAAATGTGATACAGACACAAAGTCTTCTGTGGATTATATCGGTAAACACTAGTGACCAAAAATATGATAGTGCATTGTCAGACATGCTCAATGATGGCAAAGATCTGAACAACATGAGTTCAGGTGAATTTGTCAGTGCTAAAGATATAAATGTGAATTATCTCAGGAACACTTCACTTTCTTCATCAATAGAAGCCGATAGCCCTGTCTTAACAGCTTTGCCAGAAAGAAAAAGGAAACATCACTCTCAAGGCTTTACTGGCAGCAGTGGTTCACTATTCAAACAGAATGACACACCTCAGAGGTCATCCAACCACCACCTGAACTGTAAAGGGGTGACTCGGTCTGCATCGTTTGAGTCTGACTTCAGGTCTCCTCTACGTAACAGAGCCAGAGCAGTGTCTGATTCATTTGAGCAAGTGAACAGCTCCAGCATGGACACAGTTCACATTCCAGAATTTTTGATCAAGAAGTGGATTGCTCAGATGGTCACTGCCGTGTCAAGACTCCATTCATTAGGTGTTATATGCAGGCAAGTGTTGAATAGAGTAGACATATAACATTTGATGCCACAAACAAAATGTTGCATGATTTGTTGCCTGGCATATTTTGCTGCTTTCTGAATGATTTTGCTGCTTTCTTTTTGCTGTTTTCTTTCATTCAGAAAGCAAGGGCAAACTACTGAACAGTAAAATTTGCCCAAGATTCACGAACAGCATAAATGCTGGGGTTGACTGCTACGTCATGTGAAGGACATACAACTAAATTTTATTAGATATATTTCCTGCATCTCGTCCGGTGCATACTGCTGAGTTATATATCATGTGAAATGAATAAATGAATAATACTTTTGCTGAGACAGTTCATTATTAATTTATTCACAATACATGATATATAGCTCTGCAGTATGTACCTGATGAGATGCAGCAAAATATGCCAGGCAATAAATCGTGCAACATTTTGTTTGTGGCTTCTGTGTTTAAATGCACTAAGGGAATATATTGTTTTGAGTATTGCCTATTGTTATTTCACTTCTTCATTTTCTGTTATGGCTTTATATTATTTGAAATTGATTCTGTGTGTTTGTGAAAGATTGGTACAATCATATATATACATCAAACTGACATACAAATAAATGACAAAATGCTGAAAAGAAATTGCCATAGAAACCAATGCTGCTTGAACAGATACATCACTGTGGCACTTTTTGAATGGAAATTATGCTTATTCTCATGGGCGAGATATGGTTTAGGCTTGCTTAATATTGTAGGGATAATATTCGGCTCTGTGGCTAAGGGGTTATGGACGTAGATAGTAATCCCGCATACATGCGTTCGAAACACAGCTGTGGGCGATTTGGCAGCAGACCGCCTTACGTTGGTTTTTTAATGAAATCGTATGGGTGCCGGTTGTTCAGAAAGCAATGGCAAACAACTGAACGTAAACTTGCCAAGACATCAACAACAGCAGTAAAGTGCTGGTGTTGACAGTGATAGGATATGCACACACAAAAAAAACAACTCTGAGCTTCAGTTAAACAAGTCAGTCTTGCCATAGTTTTCAGTATTAAAAATATCGAGCCTCATAGCAGGGACCAACTGTGATTATGTGAAGTGCTAAGACCATCACATTTGTTTAAGTCTAAGTGTTTGTAAGAATAGGTGGCCAGTCTTTTCCTCACATAGCGAATGGCGAGTGCAGGCATCAAACCTTTGTGCAGCCGTGCTCAAGCCATAGTGAGCGTATTGCCTTAGCCATTACACCAACGCCCCCAGTTATAGTTTTCACTTTTACTGTCTTTATATTTATTCCATGATGTTTCATTAATTTCAGTTCAGTATTACCTCAGTAACTCTTTAGGACTAATATGCATACTTAATATATCTCAGTAATTAACTCATTCAGTACCTAGGAACTCAACATGCGTTTGTTGCTTACACGTTTTATTATATACTTTTCTTGTGCCTTACTCAACCTCTAATTGATACCTTAAAACTCCTTCAGCCTTGCATTGTTAATTTGAACTCCTTTAGGCCCAAACATTTGTTAGTTTAAAATAATAACTGCCTAGGATACAGTGAGTTAAAAAACATCTGCCTGGGAGTGAAAGAGTGAATGTATATCATTGTGCAGTTTCTTTAAGCATCTCAGTTGGAATAGCGGCAGTAACTATATCTTCTGCTGCTGTATTTTTTCCAGTAGAACAAAGGGCCTCAAGCAGTTCACTCCTAGCCCTTCTATCTTTTACTTCTCCTGCAGCTCTTGTCAATGTCTCCCCATATTATTCATTTCTGTCTTTCTCTTCTCCATCAGTTCACCCCAGGTGAAAGAAGGAATGTTTTACATACATCTTACTTAGTATTAGTAACTTATCAGTTAGTTGCACATCCTTTTATGTTGTTTGTCCATCAAGAATGATGATGACCATTCATTTCATCCAGTGGGGTTGAAGGTGTGGAGCCGTGGGTTCTAAGATGGCTGATAAGGCCTATTTTGGCTCGAAATGTTCTTTGACAATGTGGACAAAGAATGCTTGACGTCTCTGGAGGAGGATTTCCTGCAGTGGTTTTTCTGTCCTGCCTTTTCTTCACAGCTCTTGCAGTCCTGGTTGCCTCACATATAACTGCACCTTTGCGCAATGATGCACGCCACGAATTTCGGTCTCTGGCTGCAGCCTCCCAGGTGTCATGATGAATTCCAAAAGCATTCAGTGAAATTTTCAGAGTGTCTTTAAAACGTTTCCTCTGGCCACCTTGGGAGCGTTTACCACAACGCAGTTCGCTGTAAAAAATTCGTTTAGGGAGCCTGTGATCTGGCATGCGAGTCAAGTGACCAGCCCAGCGAATCTGATTCTTCATCAGTAGAGTGTGGATACTGGGTATGGATGCTCTTTCTAGGACTTCAGTGTCTGGAATCTTGTCTTGCCATTTAATCTTCAGTAGCTTCCTTAGGCAGACTGTGTGGAAGTGGTTTAATTTCCTAGCGTGTCGCTGATAAACAGTCCAGGTTTCACAAGCATATAGCAGTGTGGATAGTACAACTGCTTTGTAGACTTTTAGCTTTGTTTGCAGGCTTATTCCAGTTCTGTCCCATACATTCTTGTACAGTCTGCCAAAGGCTGCACTGGCCTTGGAGATTCTTGCATTTACTTCGTCATCGATTGTGGCAGCTTGTGACACGGTGCTGCCAAGATAGGTAAATTTGTCCACAACACTTAGTCTATGATCATTCACTTTGATATTCGGCACAGTGTGATTATTCCCTGGAGCTGGCTGGTACATAACTACAGTCTTCTCCAAGTTGATATTGAGCCCAAAGTTGGCACAGGCATGTGAGAAAGCTGAAACATTATGTTGCATGTCCGCCTCTGAGTTGGCGTATAGAGCGCAATCATCAGCAAACAGGAGCTCTCTGACGGTGCCACTGTCAATTTTGGTTTTAGCTTTCAGCCTTCTGAGATTGAATAACTTTCCATCCATACGGTAGTTGATGTCTATTCCAATGTCGTCGTTCTCGAAGGCATTCATCAACATGGCTGAAAACATGAGGCTGAACAGTGTTGGTGCCAGGACACATCCTTGCTTCACTCCATTGGTGACAGGAAAGGGTTCAGACAGCTCACCATTTTCCTGTACTCTTGCCTGCATGCCGTCATGAAATAGCCGCACTATTTGGACAAACTTTCGTGGACAGCCATATTTTGCCATAATCTTCCACAGTCCTTCTCTGCTGACTGTATCAAAAGCCTTGGTGAGGTCAATGAAAGTGGAGAACATTTCGCAGTTCTGTTCCTGACATTTCTCTTGCAGCTGCCTTGCAGCGAAAATCATGTCAACAGTTCCACGTTCTTTTCTGAAGCCACATTGACTCTCAGGAAGAAGACCTTGATCGAGATGGGCTGTGAGGCGATTGAGAAGAATTCTGGCGAGTATCTTCCCTGCAATTGAAAGCAAGGAGATGCCTCGGTGGTTGTCACAGGATTGGCGGTTTCCTTTACGTTTGTAAAGGTGGACTATTGACGCGTCCTTAAAATCTTGTGGCATGGTCTCGTTCACCCATATGTTTGTGAAGACTCGGTGAAGCTGCTCTGTTAGGACCGGCCCACCTGCCTTGTATATCTCTGCTGGGATGGAGTCAGGACCAGGTGCCTTGCCGCTGGAGAGTTGCTGGATGGCTTTGTTTATTTCCACTATGGTTGGCAGGTCATCAAGAGTCTCATTGGTGGGAACTTGAGGAAGGCAATTGATGGTTTCATCATCGAAGAAGGAAGTTGCATTTAAGATTTTGCTGAAATGCTCTGCCCAGCGTTGGAGGATTTCTTTCTTATCGGTGACCAATGTTCCCCCGTCTGCACTGAGGAGGGGAACTATGCCTGGTGATGAAGGACCATAGACCGCTTTCAGTGAGTCGTAGAAGTTTTTCATATCGTGTCTGTCAGCAAAGCCCTGAATTTCATCAGCTTTGCTGCTCAGCCAGGAGTCCCGCATGTGCCGAAGTTTCTGCTGCACTACTCTCTGAATGTTCTTGAAAGCATCTTTTTTTGATGTTGACTTTGGGTCATTCAAATGTGCCTTGAGGAGAAATGTTTCTCGGCCAGCAATTGGTTGATGTCTTGGGAATTTTCATCAAACCAGTCTTTATGCTTTCGGGGGGCTGGACCCAGGATTTCCATAGCAGTGTTGTAAATCGTGTCCTTTAGGGCTCTCCATTCTGTTTCTGTATCCTGTTTTGCTTCAGCACTGGGCTTGAGGCGGTCTTCCAGCATATTTTCAAACGACTGCTGCATTTTCTTGCTGTTTAGGCGGGTGACATTTAGCTTTGTTTGCATTTTTGCCCCTTGAGGACGCCGTGGTGGCCTGATGTGGATGTTCATTTTCGAGACAATGAGACGATGGTCTGTCCAACATTCGGCACCACACATGGATTTTGTCACTCGAACGTCTTGTCTGTCACTCCTCCTGACGATTACATAGTCAATGAGGTGCCAGTGTTTCGAGCGAGGGTGCATCCACGATGTCCTATTTCTCATGGGGAGACGGAAAATTGTGTTCGTAATCAGGAGATTACGTTGGATGAAGAATGACTTGCGCGATGACTTGGATTAAAGTGAGGAAGAGTTGCGCAATTCGTCGACCTCACTCTCTCGCCTGAGTCCATCTGAGTCCAGTGGCAAGACAAGTCGAGACGATTGGAGACGAATACAGGTGCAGTGGATGACCAGGGCGCTCTACGTGCCTTGCCGTGCTCATTACGTTCCACAACGCTTTGCAGGTAAACGCCGTCTTGCCCGTTGAATCAGGAATGATTTCTTCCGCGCAGTCTGCCGAATCCTGTCTTCACATGCTGGGTAGGCATACCCTAGTTTACCTCTTGGTTTGACACCAAATCGGATACCCATGCCTGGTTTAGCCAGCCTCTCACAGCTGTTGCCCGGGGGGTGGCCGCTGTCGCATGCTGACAGCTACTAGGAGCCACAGGCACGAGCTGGGTGTCAGACTTGGACCAGTGGGGGATGGGTCCTGAAAGGACATGAGAGCCATCCTTACCAAAGGTGCTACCAATGCCTGACACCCCGTACCCCCCTTTTACTCCTTTTATAGGATGTTGCAGTCAACCCCATTTTTTAACTATTTGTGATCTCTTGGCAAGTTTACATTCAATAGTTTGCCATTGCTTTCTGAACCACTGGCACCAATATCATTTCTTAAAAAACCAATGCAAGGCGGTCTGCTGCCAAATCGCCCGCAGCTGTGTTTTGTAACCTCTTTGCCACGGAGCCGGTAACTTATCAGTAATCAAACAATTAAGTGTAAGAGTAATCTGCCTTGGCTATAGGGATTTCTAAGAAGCCTATGAAGTAAAGGGAGTTACAGTAGTGTAGTGGCTAGATGCCCACCTGCTGGTCTGGTGCTCATGGGTTCGATCCTCATCAGGGTTTGATTTGGAATTTAAAAATTTACCAGGGCTCCCAGGTCGGCCCAGCCTAAAATGGGCACAGAGAAATGTCTTGGGAGGTCAAAACAGTTGGTATAATACTGACCACATCATCCACATAGTGCTGATTGGTCGATACAAATACGGGTCTAGCACCGTATATATCCTGTGCACTTCAAGGTGTGTAAAAGTGTTCTTTACGTTTACTTACTAAAAAGTAAAACGATATATTTTATGTGAAAAACACATTTTTAAATATTTATATTGTTTCTTTGTCACAGAGATTTAAAACCAAGTAATGTTCTACTTGGAGATGGTGGCCAGGTGTACTTGACCTACTTTTGTAATCTGGGACATGGTTATCAAGAATTTGACTGGGCTGCAAAAGATAACTTTTATGCAGCTCCAGGTGAGTAGTCTGTTCTCATGCAGTAAGTGTTCTTTAATGCCAGTATTTGGTGTGTCCTAGCTGTTATTATAAATCTGTTCTCATGGAGTAAGTGTTCTTTAATGCCAGTATTTGGTGTGTCCTAGCTGTTATTATAAATCTGTTCTCATGGAGTAAGTGTTCTTTAATGCCAGTATTTAGTGTGTCCTAGCTGTTATTATAAATCTGTTCTCATGGAGTAAGTGTTCTTTAATGCCAGTATTTGGCATGTCCTATCTGTTATTATAAATCTGTTCTCATGGAGTAAGTGTTCTTTAATGCCAATATTTGGTATGTCCTAGCTGTTATTATAAATCTGTTCTCATGGAGTAAGTGTTCTTTAATGCCAGTATTTGGCGTGTCCTATCTGTTATTATAAATCTGTTCTCATGGAGTAAGTGTTCTTTAATGCCAATATTTGGTATGTCCTAGCTGTTATTATAAATATGTTCTCATGGAGTAAGTGTTCTTTAATGCCAATATTTGGTGTGTCCTGGCTGTTATTATAAATCTGTTCTCATGGAGTAAGTGTTCTTTAATGCCAGTATTTGGTGTATCCTGGCTGTTATTATAAATCTGTTCTCATGGAGTAAGTGTTCTTTAATGCCAATATTTGGTGTGTCCTAGCTGTTATTATAAATGTGTTCTCATGGAGTAAGTGTTCTTTAATGTCAGTATTTGCTGTGTCCTGGCTGTTATTATAAATCTGTTCTCATGGAGTCAGTGTTCTTTAATGCCAGTATTTGGTGTGTCCTAGCTGTTATTATAAATCTGTTCTCATGGAGTCAGTGTTCTTTAATGCCAATATTTGGTGTGTCCTAGATGTTATTATAAATGTGTTCTCATGGAGTAAGTGTTCTTTAATGTCAGTATTTGGTGTGTCCTAGCTGTTATTATAAATCTGTTCTCATGGAGTCAGTGTTCTTTAATGCCAGTATTTGGTGTGACCTAGCTGTTATTATAAATGTGTTCTCATGGAGTAAATGTTCTTTAATGCCAGTATTTGGTGTGTCCTAGATGTTATTATAAATCTGTTCTCATGGAGTCAGTGTTCTTTAACCCTTTACAGGGCAGATGCTTGTCCGTTTTGTAGCCCTGAACGGGCAAGATTATTTTAGGTTCTGTAAAATTTCGGGTCGCGTTAGTAAAAACATCACAAATAAGGTGTTAGTCAACCGATTTTAGTTAAATAAACAACACAATGAAGGGAAAAGCATGCAGAATATGTTACTCACGTGATTGTTGCCGGTAATCCATATATGAACACAAATATTTACAAAATACGGCATGTTGTTTGTGATTTTCGTCATCTATACGGCAATTTACAAACACATTTCAGAATCATAATCACTTTCTTTAAAGTCCGACTCACGACTGCTAATGCAAAGTAACGCTTTGCACTGATATCTAGCTCCGATTAATAATCAACTTCGTGCCCTTTAATGTCATTTAAATTGAACAGAGCGAAATCTCGACTATCACTTGAAGAATCGCCGAAATCCATTTTGAAAAACAGCGTAAAAATCCCGAAAACTATCAAAAAAAGTCCGTTCAAAGTCATTGTAGCGCGTTTACAAATGGCGGCCACGTTGTCAAGCTATCGGCGAAAGTGAAAGTAGTTATCGGAAGTGTCGGAAAACCGAGAGATCGCATTTTTAAAACGACTAGTCGTCAAAGACGCGATTGGGCGCTATGACCGTTTAACGCATCGAACGCTATCAGGCGCTATGCCCGTTAAAGGGTTAATGTCAGTATTTGGTGTGTCCTAGCTGTTATTATAAATCTGTTCTCATGGAGTCAGTGTTCTTTAATGCCAGTATTTGGTGTGTCCTAGATGTTATTATAAATGTGTTCTCATGGAGTAAGTGTTCTTTAATGTCAGTATTTGGTGTGTCCTAGCTGTTATTACAAATGTGTTCTCATGGAGTAAGTGTTCTTTAATGCCAGTATTTGGTGTGTCCTAGCTGTTATTATAAATCTGTTCTCATGGAGTAAGTGTTCTTTAATGTCAGTATTTGGTGTGTCCTAGCTGTTATTACAAATGTGTTCTCATGGAGTAAGTGTTCTTTAATGCCAGTATTTGGTGTGTCCTAGCTGTTATTATAAATCTGTTCTCATGGAGTAAATGTTCTTTAATGCCAGTATTTGGTGTGTCCTATCTGTTATTATAAATCTGTTCTCATGGAGTCAGTGTTCTTTAATGCCAATATTTGGTGTGTCCTAGCTGTTATTATAAATGTGTTCTCATGGTAGTAAGTGTTCTTTAATGTCAGTATTTGCTGTGTCCTATCTGTTTATTATAAATCTGTTCTCATGGAGTCAGTGTTCTTTAATGCCAGTATTTGGTGTGTCCTAGCTGTTATTATAAATCTGTTCTCATGGAGTCAGTGTTCTTTAATGCCAGTATTTGGTGTGTCCTAGATGTTATTATAAATGTGTTCTCATGGAGTAAGTGTTCTTTTAATGTCAGTATTTGGTGTGTCCTAGCTGTTATTATAAATCTGTTCTCATGGAGTCAGTGTTCTTTAATGCCAGTATTTTGGTGTGACCTAGCTGTTATTATAAATGTGTTCTCATGGAGTAAATGTTCTTTAATGCCAGTATTTGGTGTGTCCTAGATGTTATTATAAATCTGTTCTCATGGAGTCAGTGTTCTTTAATGTCAGTATTTGGTGTGTCCTAGCTGTTATTATAAATCTGTTCTCATGGAGTCAGTGTTCTTTAATGTCCAGTATTTGGTGTGTCCTAGATGTTATTATAAATGTGTTCTCATGGAGTAAGTGTTCTTTAATGTCAGTATTTGGTGTGTCCTAGCTGTTATTACAAATGTGTTCTCATGGAGTAAGTGTTCTTTAATGCCAGTATTTGGTGTGTCCTGGCTGTTATTAAAATGTTTTCTCATGGAGTAAGTGTTCTTTAATGCCAGTATTTGGTGGTCCTAGTTTATTATAAATCTGTTCTCATGGAGTAAATGTTCTTTAATGCCAGTATTTGGGTGTCCTATCTATTATTATAAATGTGTCTCATGGGTAAGTGTTCTTTAATGCCAGTATTTGGTGGACCTAGCTGTTATTAAAATATCTGTTCTCATGGAGTCATTTTCTTAATGTCAGTATTTGGTGTGTCCTAGCTGTTATTATAAATCTGTTCTCATGGAGTCAGTGTTCTTTAATGTCATTATTTGGTGTGACCTAGCTGTTATTACAAATGTGTTCTCATGGAGTAAGTGTTCTTTAATGCCAGTATTTGGTGTGTCCTTTCTGTTATTATATATCTGTTCTCATGGAGTCAGTGTTCTTTAATGTCAGTATTTGGTGTGTCCTAGCTGTTATTATAAATCTGCTTCTTTGTTAAACAGTGCCCTGTATAAGTGTATGTGAGAGAGAGAGAGAGAGAGAGAGAGAGAAAGAAAGAAAGCAAGGGAGAGGGGGCATGCAAACTGCAGCCTTTCCTTTTATGAGTGAGAGATAAAAATATAGCAGCCTGCATCTCTCTCTCTCTCTCTCTCCCTCTCTCTCTCTCTCTGCAGAAGAATAGTTGAGAGATAAGAAGATCAGTATGTCAGACGGGCTTGCACGTCCAATTCTTAACCCTTTGAAAATAGTTTGTTCTCTCTCTCTCTCTTGCTCTTTGTGTGAGAGAAAGGGAAAGAGAGAGAGATCAACAAAAAGCAATCTATGTGTGGAAAAAATAGTCTCAATGTGTGTGAGACAAAGAAACTGTCATTGGTATGTGTGTGATAAGGAAATAGCACACATGCACACACATACACACACATTTATATATATATATAATTTATTTTTGTCTTTGTGTATATAGAGGGGTAGGAAGGTTGTGACTGAGATGAAGGGGAAGATGCTGGTTGTGAAAGCTATTTCAGTGTGCTGATTTTTGTCTAGACTTCCATTGCATTCCATTTGTCTTTAACACACAACTTATTTCTATTTAATTGTTTTTTCTTTTAGAAGTGGGCTCAGTCAACAAATATGATGGGTCATGTGACTGGTGGAGTATTGGAGCTCTCTTGTATGAACTGGTGGTTGGCAGAGTAAGTGTTGTATGATACCTTTACATAATTTTAACAATTTTGTTTTGAGGCATGATTGTCTGTGGAAAATAAAGACACAAACGTCAGAAAGAAGCATTTTCTGGCCACATTAAGAGAAGACAAAACCTGGAACAAGTAACAACCGGAAAGATTTGTGGAAAGAAAGATAGAGAAGACAGCCTGAGAAAATTCTTGACGGTCTTGTGTCATGGCATGGAAGGGAGTCAACACACGAGTTGATCCATGACGTCGGAGATCACAAGTTGTGGAGAAGCATGATTGCAGACAAGGCTGAGTACGATGATGGCAATTTTAGCCTGTGATTGATGAATTACTATCTACTATCTTTACCCAACTTCAAGAGGCTGAATCATATACCTATTTAGGTAGCGATATACACAAAGATTGAGTAATAGATTATAATCACAGATATCAAAATAAGAATACAAAAGCTTTTATAGCACCAGGTCATTTTGGAAAGTCAAAAGAAAGAGGAAATAATCCTGTCACTGGTGGGGGATGAATTGAACTCAGATTCCTTTCTGAACTGTAGTTTGCTACTGCAGCGCTATACCACACACGCAGTTTCAAATTAGTTCTCTGCTTCCATTTCAATGACTGTTATAGTTTTCTATAATCTGTAAAGAAATCTTTGTTCTAGAGTTCATTGTATGGCAGTTCTTATGATGTGATGTTGTTGTTTTGCTGTATGGTTCCTCCATGGCGAAATGGTCAAGCCATATGTCTCGAGCTCCGAAGGTTGTGGATTTGATTCCAGGCCGCGTCCTTCGGTTCACGAGTGCATTTTTTCTGAGACTCCTGAGGGTCGTCATTGGAGCTACAGAGTTCATGCTTTGTGCGACGCTTATCCACGCTGTGGAAAGAGACTGAACCATATGGGATAAAACCCGGTGCAATGAAGTCGACCCTGTCGACTTTTAAGCGACTTTTTCTTTAGTATGTTTCACTTCAGTATTTACAACAACAACAAAAATACAAGTTTGGCCCCTTTCAACCTGCTTCTTCAGCGTCGGCAGTTGTTCACTCTTATAGGACACAAAACATTTGGGAAGTGGTGATGACTCTGTTTTCATCTTAGTAGATGAACAGCATACTCTTAGTCATGTGTGTGATGTCTCCAAGTGTGAGTGCAAGGCTTGGGTGCTGATTGTCCACCATCATGATGGGGATTTCCTGTGACTCTCTTTCAGTCTTGAAGCACATAAAGTATGTGGTACTCAGCAGACTTATCACAGTGAAGGCCATGGATCTCGGGAAGTGTGGAGAAATCAACTCATCCCACTGCCATTTGTCTATTGGTTGTTTTCTTCTTCTATCTCTCATCCTCCAATGTATTTTTCCCGGTCAAAGACCTGATGCTTTTTTAACAGACCTTGTACGTGCATGTTCTATCGATTTACTGAGTTTTTCTCAGTAATAATAGTGTACATTAACTAGCCATCTCCAAAAGGTAACAAACATGGAATTTAGTTGGTTCACAGATGTTTTCAAATTGCTTTTTTCGCATTTTTAAGTTTGTGAACAATTTGCCTAATGCTGATCGAATTTGTCACAAACTTCATTGGGTATAGTCAAAAGGCTAAATTTATGCAGTTTTAATTCCAATTAGATAAATATTTATGGTACAGCCAAATGATGAAAAGCGCAAAAGTTTCTCAATCATTTAGAAGAATGTAAAGGGGCCATGAGCTAAACATAAAGTGTGATTTATGAATGCGTTGCTTTCTTTGTCAGAGTTTGAGCGAGTGCCATCCAGGGGGAATTAACTCTCACACACATCTTCACATTCCTGCTTTTGTATCCAGTGAAACAAAAGCACTGCTTGAAGGGGTGAGTTTATTTTCTTAAATTTTTAATATTCTAACCACCTTACAGTTAATACTTTATAAGTGCATATTGAATAGTAAAAGAGGGGAAAACTCTGGAGAAGAAGTGGGTTTACAGTAAGTTCTTCATCAGTAAAATATGTAAATTGTGAGTACGAGATTATGATTTTTGTCTTCTGTACTCTCCACAGCTATCAGCTAATTGTTTTTTGTCACCTTGCCAGCCAATCCAACTACACCTTTTCTCTGTTTATAATACTTGTAAATCTCTGGTTATGACAAAGCTCTTTAGTTACTCTCTTTCTAAAATTGTAATAAACGATTTACGTTGCCGTGTTCTTATGTCTGTAATATTCTAGTGTATGTTTGCCACCTCTATCACTTGATCATTATGTCATTGGTCATCAATGTAAATCTAATTTATTCTATGAAGGAATCACATCTCAGTTCCTCTAATTCCATTCTAATCTTTTTACACAGTGTCCTTCATTGATTTGCATATATACCACATTATGTGCATTCTATGACATGTTTACATTTCTTTTCTAACTTCCGTAGTCAAAGGTTTGGTGTTTAAAGTGTTGTTCACTTTTGTCAGCGAGTTTGTGATTGTGAATGAGTACATGTGTATGCCAGGCAGTGTGCATTTGTGTGTTATTGAGTGTGTGCATAACTGTGAGAATTTGTGCAAATGATTAAGTATGTATGCAAATATGCATGTGTGCATATGTGTTTATGAATGTGCGTGTGTACATGTGTCTGCCTGTCTCATAACATGGTAATATGCATTGTTTATGTTTACAAAATTCATTTGACTCTCTTTCTAAGTCAATGCACCATTGATGAATGAAAGATGAGTGATTGGAAGGGCCAAATGTAAGGCAGGCCTGCATGCCCAATTTGTTACCCTTTGAAGATAAAGTTTGTTCATTCGCCCAAAAGAATGCTGAAATTTTACATTTTATCTGTAACATTGGACCGGAGCCTATTGGCACTGAAATACCAAAAACCCACAGAGGAAGCATTATAAATCCAGCCTAATCCCAGCCAGTCAGTATGTGCTGTGCTGTGTCATGACCTGGTTGCGTCCTAATATGCCTCAGTGCAGACGTTAAGTTCCGGTCTTGCACATCCCCCTGGTTTCTGAGCTGGGAGAGGGGAAGAAGACCTCTGCAGCACAGACCTGTGGATATTGTATTTTGCTACAGAGTCAAGAGGAAAGTCTCTAATGCAGTCTCACTCCTCCAGTAGATGCAAGTCCTTTACAAGGCGTAAACGGCCAGCATTCTAATGCGTCAGATGTAACAGTCCTAACCCAGGCTACCAGAGGATTCACCATCAACGCAACCAATCAATCCATGTTTGTGCTGATTTCCTTCTGTTTTTATCATTGATCCCAGATAGTTGACTGTCTCTGCTTGTGTCAGTGTTTACTCCATTTACTTTCACTGTATATTCAGTTTGACTTTTTTTTCTTAGTTATTACTATAACATTTAAAAAATTTATGTTCTGTGGTTTGACCTAGTGTTTTCATTTTCAGTTGTTATGTTAAATATACATTTTTTGCAGTTTGTATTCCTTTCTTGCTGTTTAGCTCGTGGCATTATCATAATGTGATTTATCTAATTTCTTTTTCATGATTTTTACTATCTACCTCATGAATCTAAGTATATTCTTTCTGTTCACAGACAAGTTCACAAAAAGTCTGTCTGTTGCAGTGTATGTTCTTTAAATTTGCAAATCTTGTTAATTCATGTCTATGTTATCCAGAGGTTTGATAATTATTTTATTAATTTTTTTTTTGGGGGGGGGGGGGGGGGGGGGGGAGAGAAAGAGGGTGTGGATGTATTTTATACCATATGACAAATTATGCTTATCAACTTTCAAGACAAGATCCGGACATAATGTTTTAGATTGTAAAGAGGACACAACAGATTGAAATATTATCTATCAGCCACTCAGATGGAGTCTCCACAATGAAGGTTGGCTACAAGGATCTCCAATATTCTCTGTCTTTGGTTGTGTCTGTACGCATGTCTTTATGTTAACTTCCCACTTGTATCACTGTCTACATCTTCAACTCCTTTCACTTTTTTCTTCAGTATGGTTTTATAAGTATTTTATGTCATTTAATGTGGCCAAAATCTTCACTTGTCTATTTTTTAAATTTCTTACATTAGCTCTCTTTTCATGTCGTCTCTCTGGAATCTCTGCTATATTTGTTTCCGTGAAATACAACCTATTCTCTTGTATATCTACATTTCCGCAGCCATAGCTCATCTTCCTAATTGCTTGTTCATTGTCCAGGTTTTTGGGTCACACAGTAGTGTTGAATATATATAATATTTAACAATTCTCATTTGTATTATATTGCTTATCTCTATAAATGTTTTTGTTTGCATACACTCACTTTGAACTCAAGCTCTTTGGCTCTACAGACTACATAACGTAACATTTGAAGACCTATATGTAATTTTATGTAGGGTAATAATGTGAATTTTCTCTGTATATACAATCATTATTTTGCAGCTGCTGTGTCACAATCCTAATGAAAGACTGGGTTCCGGAATGGCTGGGAGTGATGAAATCAAGGCGCACCCTTTTTTTGCAGGGATTGACTGGCATTCGCTGCAGTACTCATGACATAAATGATGCACACTTTAGAATATGGAAAGAATGTAGAAAAGTATCTTATGAAGATAGATAGTATGAACTATATCCAGGCTCTCAGATAATTGTACAAACTGAAGTATTGCTTCTTCATATGAGTATTTTGTGAATACTTCTTGTGTACTTTGGTGACTGCTGAATTATATTTGCTTTCTGTCTAGTACAGTTGTCTGTCTGTCTTCTGGACAATTCTTTGCTTAGATTGTGTACTAGGTGGGACTCAGATTGTGTACTAGGTGGGACTCAGATTGTGTACTAGGTGGGACTCATTGCTGAGATTGTGTACTAGGTGGGACTCAGATTGTGTACTAGGTGGGACTCATTGCTGAGATTGTGTACTAGGTGGGACTCATTGCTGAGATTGTGTACTAGCTGTGACTCAGATTGTGTACTAGGTGGGACTCATTGCTGAGATTGTGTACTAGGTGGGACTCAGATTGTGTACTAGGTGGGACTCAGATTGTGTACTTGGTGGGACTCATTGCTGAGATTGTGTACTAGGTGGGACTCATTGCTCAGATTGTGTACTAGCTGTGACTCAGATTGTGTACTAGATGGGACTCATTGCTCAGATTGTGTACTAGGTGGGACTCATTGCTTAGATTGTGTACTAGGTGGGACTCATTGCTCAGATTGTGTACTAGATGGGACTCATTGCTCAGATTGTGTACTAGGTGGGACTCATTGCTCAGATTGTGTACTTGGTGGGACTCATTGCTCAGATTGTGTACTAGGTGGGACTCATTGCTCAGATTGTGTACTAGCTGTGACTCAGATTGTGTACTAGATGGGACTCATTGCTCAGATTGTGTACTAGGTGGGACTCATTGCTCAGATTGTGTACTAGGTGGGACTCATTGCTCAGATTGTGTACTAGGTGGGACTCATTGCTCAGATTGTGTACTAGGTGGGACTCATTGCTCAGATTGTGTACTAGGTGGGATTCAGATTGTGTACTAGGTGGGACTCATTGCTCAGATTGTGTACTAGGTGAGACTCAGATTGTGTACTAGGTGGGACTCATTGCTCAGATTGTGTACTAGGTGGGACTCAGATTGTGTACTAGGTGGGACTCAGATTGTGTACTAGGTGGGACTCATTACTCAGATTGTGTACTAGGTGGGACTCATTGCTCAGATTGTGTACTAGGTGGGATTCAGATTGTGTACTAGGTGGGACTCATTGCTCAGATTGTGTACTAGGTGGGATTCAGATTGTGTACTAGGTGGGACTCAGATTGTGTACTAGGTGGGACTCAGATTGTGTACTAGATGGGACCCATTGCATCTGTTATTCCATTAATCCAATACATGCTGATGTTAATGTTGCTTGTGATATACTATTTGAG
This sequence comes from Cepaea nemoralis, assembly GCA_014155875.1. Taxonomy (NCBI): domain Eukaryota; kingdom Metazoa; phylum Mollusca; class Gastropoda; order Stylommatophora; family Helicidae; genus Cepaea; species Cepaea nemoralis. The sequence goes on along the minus strand of JACEFZ010027971.1, from coordinate 158,909 downwards.
CTAAGTCTTGCTGAATTTCCAAATTATCTCATGCGTTGTCTTTTAATAAAATCTATTGATATTTTGCCCACCTCTTTCTGATGCCATCATTTCTGATCTTAATAACTATCTAGGCTAGATGGAGTTAAAGGAACCATCCATCCATCATGTGCCATGCCGATAAGCGTGGGCGGTCACGTTTTGCCATCTCACTTGATCACCAGTTAAAGGAACAGCCAGAGTAAAATACATGTGGGACAGAAGGGGATAAAACAGGCTTGTAACATAGCACTGATGTGTAAATATTTATTTGTGATGGGATTTGAACCTATTTCTATGTAAGGTGCTACATATTGCTTCACACTACCTTTGCCTACTATGACTGAAGACAGTTTAAATGCTATGTTTGATGTACTGGGTTCATGTGCTCCTTGTATTTGAAAAGCCCATATATTCTAATTGCTATAGTGCACTGTTATTGAAGGCAAGTGCATATCTGCTTATTGTTCAGTTAGTGAACATTCCAAGCTTTGCTATACCCACAGTATTCATTGATTTTTGTTTCAGTGCAATATGAGATTATTTGCTTTTTATATTTGTTAGCATTATTGTTATGGTTTGTTTGTTTTAAATAAAGACATGACAACCAAAGCTTGTTAATCTTTTAAACATACATGTAACAGAAATAATTGTATATGTAACCATGAAATGTGTAAGGGTTGGTTGACAGAATCATAATAAAATAACTGAATGAATTAAAGTCTTTATCAGTGGAAATAAATGGAGAAATAGCATTATACATCATCATTGTTAATAATAAGGAAGTCTTCGTGGCGAAGTGGTCAAGCCGTTTAACTCGGGCTCCGAAGGTTGTGGGTTCGATTCCGGGCCGCGTCCTTCGGTTCACGAGTTAAATTTTTTGGAGACTCCTGTGGAGTTCGTGCTTTGTGCGGCGCTTTCCGCGTTGAGGAAAGAGACCGAGCCATATGGGATAAAACCCGGTGCAATGAAGTCGACCCTGTCGACTTTTAAGCGACTTTTTTATTGTTAATAAGTGTCTTTGAACTATGTCCAGCTGGACATGTATATGAATACAGTTGTCATTTCAGCAAAGGTAACAGTTTAATTTCAAAGTGGTTGGTTTGTGTGTCTGTTGTTTTTTTAATGTTAAGTGCACTCTCTGTTATCAACTTCATTCCATTTGCCTACTATGAGGGCTAACCAACTCTCACGTCATTACACTCACATCATTACACCCACCTCAATACACTCACATCATTATTGAACAAATTAATACAAAGTGTAGCTAGGAAGCTCAGCAAAAGAAAAGACGCACACATACATGCAAACATTGTGTCCAAAGTCTGCTATCCCCGAACATAAAACAAGAATATTTTGTTGGAAAACAAATATTACAATTACAACTACGAGGACTGGTCAGCAAGTATCGAACCTTTACCATTGAAAAATTCAATTACTAACACGGAGGCCTGAAATCCTAATACACTTCGAATTACTCTCCTTGGGACTGTACACAATTCTTCCAGCTGCCCCACGATTGCTAGAAGTATTTCATTAAAGTCACTTTAGGTATGAAGTACACCATGGCCATTGCTTTCTTCATAATATCTTCTCATGACCCAATCGGTTCCCTTTCAAGTGACATTTTTAGCTTGGGAAACAGCTAAAAAAAAAACGTTAGGCGCCATGTCTGTAGAGTATTGAGTCTGAGGAACCAGACTGTTTGGCCAAGAAAATTGAATTTATGTTGGTCTTTGTTGAGAGCATTGTAGTGTACCTCTACAAGAAGAACATTTTATTTATTCTGTATGATCCAGTAATAGACGCTACAAGAGAATAATAAAGATCATATATTGGCAGCAAACAGCAGCTATAGGAATAGACAATCATGTAGGACAATTTCAGGAAGTAAAGACAGATGTTAGACAAGGGTGGTTACTGTCACCTGATATGTTTTTCTTATATAGTGAGGGGTGGGAGGGGGATATCCATGTCGAAGTGGTTAAGCTGTATGTCCCACACTTCAAAGTTGGCATGTTCGTTTTTGGACTGTCATTTGGTTCACAGCAATTTTCTAGAAGACTAGGGGTCATCGCTGGAGCTAAGGAGTTTGTGCTTTATGCAATGCTTTTGGCAGGCCACCTTGTGGCCATATGGGATAAAACTCGGTGCAATGAAGCTGATTCTCTCACCTTTAAATTGCCCCCCCCCCCCCCCCCCATTTTTTAAATAGTGAGCATATAGTAAAATCTATACACAAAAATATGAGGAATTGCAAAAGGTGAACATGATAAACAGCTCAATGTTACATTGATAACACTGCATTCATCATCATCATCATCATCTTCCACTTCTGCCGTCAAGCGTCGTGGGCAGGAATAATTTGCGCTCCAGCGCCCAATGGACGGCACTGGATAGTGTCATTCCGTGTGATTGTACAATGTCTTTGATGTCGTCAATCCATTTTCTTCTTGGACGTCCTCTTAGTCTCGTCGCAGATGATCTTTGATGTAAGGCCAGTGATGGTAGTTGATGGTGTTGCATTCTAACGACATGGCCAAACCACTTGATCTTCTGTCTTTCAATAAATGTGGCACAAGGTGTTGATCCCACTGTCTGTCTGATAACAGCTTTTCTTACTCGGTCTCGGATTGTTAAGTTGGCAGCTCTCCTCAGGCATCTCATCTCGCAGGTGTTGATTTTGCGAAAGTGTGAATTTGGATAAAGTCCAAGTTTGAGATTGGTAGCATAGGGTTGGTGTGAATATGCTGTTTATTATCTGTCGTTTTGCGGACATGGGTATATTTGGATGTTTCAGTAAGGGTGATAGTTGATATGTAAGTGCACTAGCTTTTTGACATCTGATTTCGATTTCTCTGTCCAATCTGCCATCTTCTGTGATCATACTTCCAAGATATTTGAATTCTTTAACTTGTTTCAGAGTTGTGCTATTTATCTGTATACTTAATGGGCCCGGTGATCTGCTAACTTGCATTATTTCGGTTTTGGCTGTGTTTATACTCATATTGTATCTTCTGCAGGCTGAACTGCATTGCTAGCCAAAAAAAAATAAAGAAATAAAAGATAACAACAGAATATTATTGATCCATTAATTGTAAAATGTGTAATGAGCACCTCAACTTGGACAAATAATAGTAGAATCAAAGACACAGATCCTGCCCAAATGTACAATTAAAGTCAAATGTATTAATTTGGGACAAATAAAGTAATGCAAATATTTTGATTTCATGGATAACAACGGATGGAAAGTGTATCCAGTTGCACAGAAATGAATAAAACAAAAATAAAGAATGTAATATCGTTATCAGAAAGTAGAAAACATATTCTTGCACGTTTTATGGAAAAAGTATTCTTGTGTGTTACATGGAAAAAGTTCATATTACAACAAAACATAACACTTCTGAAATAGAATTACTGAAATTTACAGTTTTAAAAAAGATGAATTAACATGGTCTGATTAGAGCTAAGTCAAGTCAGTTTTGCCTGATCAGAGCTAAGTCAAGTAACTTTTCTAAGAGTCATTTATTAGTACTTGCTCTGTTGTTCATCATATTTTAGATCTGTACAACACAGTTTTGACATTTTTTTTAAATAATCTGCTACTAGGTTTAATTTCTGTTTACTTCCAGAAATTTCCTAATGCCTTTTGTGTGTGTGTGTGCGTGGGTGGGTGGTGGAGATATATTTATATCCACTTGGTCCAACTTTGTCTAATTATATGATCAGCTGCATGTAAAACATTGTGTAGTTAACAAGATACTGTTAGTTAGTCGTGGTTTCAACTTCACAGCAAAGGGTTACCCCATTATGCTCCTTTCCTGTGCCAGTGAATATCACACAATATTGCTCATCACTGCCCCATGTGAAAAGTGGAACAGACAGGAGTCTCGACAAACCAACAGCCCGCACACGTATACTATGCATATTGCCGCAACCAGAATGCCAACACAAAAGTCTGCCACAAAAACTACATTACTGCATAAAGCAGCCCAGTTCACAGCCTGCCACCATTTTTCTGAACATGCAGTTCACGCTACAAACAATTGTGGACAGATGTAAAAGCACTCCACACGAAATTCACAGCTCACAGTGTCGCTCCACGCACTCAACTCAGTAGCAGGGAAACAAGATACTGGTAAACATATAGCACATACCTGCCATTGGGGTGTGAAATATTGGGCCTTCACATATTCTAAGGCCATGATATAATGAGGTGAGGTAGCTAATTCCCTTCCTCACCACCTTTCCAAGCCTCCCAGAACATTATACAATTTGCCTGGTGCCAATTTTCTGAGACTGGGATGACCCCAGAGCCTCACTGATAGAAACAAATATTCCTGTCACTGCTGAAGATTGAACCTAGACCTGTGTCTAGTTATCCTGATGCACTAACCTCTATGACCCTGTAGTTATAATATACACACACAAAGAAACATAACATACAATATAAACAAAACACAATTTATTTTCAAATTAATGTTTCTTTTTATAGTTTTTGTCTCTATAGTTTTCTCAATTTAAGCCGAATCAAAATAAATTCGAAATTTTGCCCGGGCAGCGCCGTTAGGCTTCTCTTTTTCAATTTCCAACTGCCAAGGGATTTTTTATGTGTGCAACAATACACACTGGTGTCCAATCTCACTACCCAGAGAGCAAGGGAAATTTTGTTGCTAGAAGTCCACGTGAAAAACTCCCGGCCCTCACCGGGGCTTGAACACAGGACCTCCAGCACCCGAGGCAGACACCATACCTCGAGACCACTCAGCCACCAACAAGTGTTGTTTTTACAATTTTGAGTTAAAAATCTACCCAAAGTATTGCAGGATCCTTGCCGGTGCTATGGAGTTCGTGCACTGAGCTGAGATTCGCTGACTTTCAGTTAGGAGTAGAACTGGAGCACTTATGAGTTACGCCTGTGTGCCGTGATATTGATCCGTCGACTAAACTAAACTAAACCGATTACCAAATCACTCTTTCTAATGAATGTAAAACTTGCTTAGAAAATCACAAACAGCCAGAAAAAGTTGGGGCTGGTTGCGATATCTTGTAAAGGAACATGCCAACTAACATTTAAAAACAAAATAAGGATGAAAAATAATACACTCTTAACAATCCGATTTGAGGAAATAAACCAGACTGAAATCTTTTCTTGATATGTATCCTAAAAAAGTTTCCTTTCAATATTTGGATAACAAATAATTAATTAACATCTTTTTCAATAGCAGATGCATTGGTGTAACAGCTGGGAATTTGGGCTGACAATGCCATGTGCATGGTCGAATGAGGGTTCAATTCCTGGGTTCACCATTCGTTACAGGAGGGAAAAACTGGCTACCTATTTCCTCCGTGCACACTGGCCTGCAGAATGAGATGGTTCTAGAACATCTCAGGTCCATAGCTGGCTCCTGCATCTGGATTGTTTGGGTTTGTAATAACATCTTTTCTATTAGCGGATGTGGTAACATAGTTGATAGAAAGATAGTTAGTTAGTTAGTCGCAGTTCAACTTCACAGCAACGGGTTGTCTCCATTATGCTCCGTTCCTGTGCCAGTGAATATCACACAAAACGCTCCCCACTGCCCAAGATGAAAAGTGGAAAAGACAGGAGTCTCGACAAACAACAGTCCGCACAGATACACTGTGCATAATGCCGCCGCCAGAATGTCAACACAATAGTCCCCCACGAAACCCAGAGTTCATCTCTGATGGAATCAGCAGTCATTTTCCCATCTGTATGTTTCCTAGATGTTCACTCACACAGTCCACGAAATACAGTTCATCGTCGATGGTAGTGGCAGTCAACCAGAAGCCCAGCAGCCACGCATTTCTGCATAAGGCAAAAACCGGTCAACTCTGGGACATAGCCATCTGCCATCTCTCCGAACATGCAGTCACGTTCCAAAAAACCTCGGGCAGATTCAAAAGCATTTCACACGAAACTCACAGCTCACAGTGTCGCGCCACGCACTCACTCAGTAGCAGGGCGACGGAACCATCAAGCCTCCTTAGTCGCCTCTTACGATATGTGTGGTAGGCTACAGTGTTGCTATTCTTTGCTTCCCTTATGGGCCCCGGCAACACACGGGAGTGATAGGGAGATATTACTGGTTATGCCATGAGCTCGGTTGAACGAGGGTTTAACGCCTGTGCTCATCATCTCACTAAGTGAGGGAAAGACTGGCCACCTAGTCATAGCAGATGTCTCTTCCGTGTTGATTCAGTTGGTGGTATCACATGTACACTTTTGTACACTACAGAACTGTCGTAACACATGCTGGACAAGAATCTGCAAACTTAGTTTAAAATGTCTTAATATTGGAATCAAGGCATCGTGGTTAAAATGTCTTAATATTAGAATCAAGGAATCTTAAATGGAATCATAATTAAAATGTCTTAATATTAGAATCGGGAGTCTCCGTGGTGAAGTAGCCAAGCCGTCTGACTCAGGCTCTGAAGGTTGTGGGTTTAATTCCAGGCCGCGTACTTTGGTTCATGAGTGCATATTTCAGAGACTCCTGAGGGTCATCGCTGGAGCTACTGAGTTCATGCTTTGTGCGAAGCTTTTGGCAGTTCACTGCAGAAAGAGATTGAGCAATGTGGGATAAAAACCTGGTGCAATGAAGTCGACCCTGTCAACTTTTAACTACTTTTTTAAATATTAGAATCAAGGATTCATAGTTAAAATGTCTTACTATTAGAATCAAGGAGTCTTAATTAAAATGTCTTAATATTAGAATCAGGGAGTCATAGTTGAAATGTCTTCATATTAGAATCAAGGAGTCATAGTTAAAATGTCTTAATATTAGAATCAAGGAGTCATAGTTAAAATGTCTTACTATTAGAATCAAGGAGTCATTAGTTAAAATGTCTTACTATTAGAATCAGGAGTCATAGTTAAAATGTCTTACTATTAGAATCAAGGAGTCATAGTTAAAATGTCTTAATATTAGAATCAAGGAGTCATAGTTAAAATGTCTTAGCTATTAGAATCAAGGGAGTCTTAAATTAAAATGTCTTAATATTAGAATCAAGGAGTCATAGTTAAAATGTCTTACTATTAGAATCAAGGAGTCTTAATTAAAATGTCTTAATATTAGAATCAAGGAGTCATAGTTAAAATGTCTTACTATTAGAATCAAGGAGTCATAGTTAAAATGTCTTACTATTAGAATCAAGAAGTCATAGCATTGGCATTACAATTCATAGCATTGGCATTACAATTTGTTAAATGATTAAATGAATGTCACTGTTATTAGCGTATATATTAAAATAAAATCTCATATTTCTTATAATCATGCATAGAGTTTGTACATTGTCGCCCCTTGTGAACACATTAACTGGCAGGCTGGACTGTAATGACATTCTTCTCCACTCCATCCACATCACACTTCACAGGCTGTCAACAGATGTAAAAACAGATACATAACATACATGAATGGAAACATTTTAATGTTAAAAATGTTAGTTGCATATTCTTTACAAGATGTCAAAGTCTACTCCCGTATTTTTTGGCTGTTTGTGATTTCTTGGCAAGTTTACATTCAGTAGTTTGCCCTGACTTTCTGAATAACAGGCACTCATATACCATTGTATCAAAATCAGCCCAAGGCGATATGTGGGATTATGTACTGTGGTCATAACTCCTCTGCCACAGTATTGGCATATTAATATTACAGTTAGTATAAATGAAAGTTAACATTACAGTTGAAATAACTGGAAAAAAATGGTACTTCATTTTTAATTCACCACAACAAACTGCATATTTATTTTTAGCACTGACCTAGATCTGCTGGATCGTTGATTTCAGAATAGGGATATCAGGATTGTTTTCAGCAAGATGTACCCAAAACCGCATGTCATTATCTTTGCAAACTGTCCCCCAGATACATCAATATTGAACGCAGATAGATGGGACATACACAAGATAAGACGAGTATCACAAGATATGGATATGCTCTTCTTCGGGCCCAGATACATTTATTGCATCCATCGATCAGTCTAGCAGTCCACCATAACTCAACCGGAAGTGACCGACAACACATTACATTTATATGATTCTTTATTGCACAGAGATTTTCACTTCTCACAGATGACCCTATCCCCAAACACAAGTTGCACAGTATATCACCACACCCCTACATTCACTATGGAATCACCCTGATGTCGCGTTATTTCATGGGAACTCCCGGATTCCTTTGTTTGCGGTGAATTAAACATGAAGCACCAAAACATTAATCTTACTGTTTAAATAATTTACAAAACAATAATTGCAAAATAGTAATATTACTGTTACAATAACTTAAGCACATTCATCATAAACTATAGTTTTGAAGCTTCATGATAATTCCATTCCATAAATAGCAGCTACCCTGCACTCTCGTAGGGTCACCCTCTCCACCTTGGAGATATGCATTATTACCCTGGGATTACACTCAAGACTGCAATCTCACATGTGCTATTCAATGTTTACACAAGCAAGGTTGCAAGCACTGAAGCACCAGGAATTTGCAATATGCTGACAAGAGTTGCAGGAGAATTTGCAATAGTTGCAGGAGACAGTAAACAAAGCAATAGACTCGTGTACAGAGATTGGTGGTGTCATTAACCCAGATAGGGCGTCTGTGTTATGGTGCTCTCTAGACAATAGAACTGTTAAGGCTAACAAGTTGGTTCTTGACTCAATTGAACTTAATCCATATATGTCCTTTAGGGTAGCAGATAAAGCACACTCTCTATATGAGACAATGGGTAACACCAGGGGGCACGGGCTAAATAGAGGTAGTTCTTGGATGGCACAGGCTGCAATACAATTTGTGGTAAGGTATGTGGGAAAATGAATAAGCAAACCATGGGGCTCCCAAAAGAGGCAGTCTTACAAAGTGGATAGTCATATTGCATTTGGTTTTTGGAATGGACAGTGGGTGAGACAGAGAAGTCTATTAACAGCTGGTAAGTGACAACTCTTGCCAAAGTGATGTGATAATATGCAGTGATGGGACTCTGTGGTATTAGGTAAACAGAGTGAGTGAGGCTTCATTGCGAAGGCTTAAGGATGATGTGTGAAAAAGGAGAGTGGTATATGATATGACGACTTCCAGCATAAGAATGGAGGTGGAGGCAGTAACGGCGGAGTTCCGATAGCTGGAGAGTAGCACAGAACATGTTATGTTTGTAGCTGACTCACAAAGCATGCTTCATAAAATAGAATTGATATATTCCAGTGAGTAGCTTGCATTGCTTGAAAAGACGAAAGCAAAAGCATGCCATGGATTTGCTATCCAAGGCATGTGGGTGTTCAGACAGGCAGCAGTATGTTTAATTTCTTTGATTTTCACGAATTTCCTAATGCTCTAAAAGCTTCTCTAGTCTTCTGTATTCTTATTTTAATATCTGTATTTGTTGCCCATCTTCTCCATCTTCGTCTAGATTGTCTCCTACATATGTGTATGATTTTACCTCTTGTAGTGAAGTTTCACCACGAGAGATCAAGTTAGCAGATAGACATACAAAATTGATAACAAGCCTAGAAAGATCAGACAATAAACTATATCAGAAAGGACAGACAGACTAGAAAAGATCAGACAGACTATATCAGAAAAAGACAGTCAGACTGAAAAGATCAGACAGACTAGACAGAGCTAATTTGATAAATCTGTTTCCAATGTTGTGGCTTGCAGGGAAAAACCGGCATAATGCCGCCGCCAGAATTTTCAACACAATAGTCCACCCACGAAACCCAGAGTTCATCTCTGATGGAATCAGCAGTCATTTTCCCATCTGTATGTTTCCTAGATGTTCACTCACACAGTCCACGAAATACAGTTCATCGTCGATGGTAGTGGCAGTCAACCAGAAGACCCAGCAGCCACGCATTTCTGCATAAGGCAAAAACCGGTCAACTCTGGGACATAGCCATCTGCCATCTCTCCGAACATGCAGTCACGTTCCAAAAAACCTCGGGCAGATTCAAAAGCATTTCACACGAAACTCACAGCTCACAGTGTCGCGCCACGCACTCACTCAGTAGCAGGGCGACGGAACCATCAAGCCTCCTTAGTCGCCTCTTACATGTGTGGTAGGCTACAGTGTTGCTATTCTTTGCTTCCCTTATGGGCCCCGGCAACACACGGGAGTGATAGGGAGATATTACTGGTTATGCCATGAGCTCGGTCGGTTTAACGCCTGTGCTCATCATCTCACTAAGTGAGGGAAAGACTGGCCACATAGTCATAGCAGATGTCTACTTCCGTGTTGATTCAGTTGGTGGTATCACATGTACACTTTTGTACACTAGAGAACTGTCGTAACACATGCTGGACAAGAATCTGCAAACTTAGTTTAAAATGTCTTAATATTAGAATCAAGGAATCTTAAATGGAATCATAATTAAAATGTCTTAATATTAGAATCGGGAGTCTCCGTGGTGAAGTAGCCAAGCCGTCTGACTCAGGCTCTGAAGGTTGTGGGTTTAATTCCAGGCCGCGTACTTTGGTTCATGAGTGCATATTTCAGAGACTCCTGAGGGTCATCGCTGGAGCTACTGAGTTCATGCTTTGTGCGAAGCTTTTGGCAGTTCACTGCAGAAAGAGATTGAGCAATGTGGGATAAAAACCTGGTGCAATGAAGTCGACCCTGTCAACTTTTAACTACTTTTTTAAATATTAGAATCAAGGATTCATAGTTAAAATGTCTTAATATTAGAATCAAGACGCCATAATTAAAATGTCTTAATATTAGAATCAGGGAGTCATAGTTGAAATGTCTTCATATTAGAATCAAGGAGTCATAGTTAAAATGTCTTCATATTAGAATCAAGGAGTCATAGTTAAAATGTCTTAATATTAGAATCAAGGAGTCATAGTTAAAATGTCTTACTATTAGAATCAAGGAGTCATAGTTAAAATGTCTTACTATTAGAATCAAGGAGTCATAGTTAAAATGTCTTAATATTAGAATCAAGAAGTCATAGCATTGGCATTACAATTCATAGCATTGGCATTACAATTTGTTAAATGATTAAATGAATGTCACTGTTATTAGCGTATATATTAAAATAAAATCTCATATTTCTTATAATCATGCATAGAATTTGTACATTGTCGCCCCTTGTGAACACATTAACTGGCAGGCTGGACTGTGATGACATTCTTCTCCACTCCATCCACATCACACTTCACAGGCTGTCAACAGATGTAAAAACAGATACATAACATAGGTGAATGGAAACATATTAATGTTAAAAATGTTGCATATTCTTTGCAATATGTCAAAGTCAACCCCCGCATTTTTTGGCTGTCTGTGATTTCTTGGCAAGTTTACATTCAGTAATTTGCCATTGCTTTCTGAATGACCGGCACTCATACCATTGTATCAAAAGCAGCGCAGTGCGATATGTGGGATTATGTACTGTGTTCATAACTCCTTCCACAGTACTGGCATATTAACATTACAGTTAGTATAAATGAAAGTTAACATTACAGTTGAAATAATTGGAAAAAACAAATTGGTACTTCATTTTTAATTCACCACAAACAAACTGCATATTTATTTTTAGCACTGACCTAGATCTGCTGGGATCGTTGATTTTCAGAATAGGGATATCAGGATTGTTTTCAGCAAGATGTACCCAAAACCGCATGTCATTATCTTTGCAAACTGTCCCCCAAATACATCAAATATGAACGCAGATAGATGGGACATACACAAGATAAGACGAGTAGCACAAGATATGGATATGCTCTTCGGGCCCAGATACATTTATTGCATCCATCGATCGGTCTAGCAGTCCACCATAACTCAACCGGAAGTGACCGACAACACATTACATTTATATGATTCTTTATTGCACAGAGATTTTCACTTCTCACAGATGACCCTACCCCCAAATACAAGTTGCACAGTATATCAACACACCCCTACATTCACTATGGAATCACCCTGATGTCGCGTTATTTCCTGGGAACTCCCGGGATTCCTTTGTTTGCGGTGAATTAAACATGAAGTACCAAAACATTAATCTTACTGTTTGAATAATTTACAAAACAATAATTTCAAAATAGTAATATTACTGTTACAATAATTTAAGCACATTCATCATAAACTATAGTTTTGAAGCTTCATGATAATTCCATTCCATAAATAGCAGCTACCCTGCACTCTCGTAAGGTCGACCTCCGCCTTGGAGATATGCATTATTACCCTGGGATTACCTCAAGACTGCAATCTCACATGTGCTATTCAATGTTTACACAAGCAAAGTTGCAAGCACTGAAGCACCAGGAATTTGCAAGATGCTGACATTTGCAAATGATGTCCTTGAGTATAAGCAGGGGGTAGATGACTCCAATTGTGCAAGAGTTGCAGGAGACAGTAAACAAAGCAATAGACTCGTGTACAGAGATTGGTGGTGTCATTAACCCAGATAGGGCGTCTGTGTTATGGTGCTCTCTAGACAATAGAACTGTTAAGGCTAACAAGTTGGTTCTTGACTCAACTCAACATAATCCATATATGCCTTTAGACAAAGCACATTCTCTATATGAGACAATGGGTGACACCAGGGGGCACGGGCTAAAGAGAGGTAGTTCTTGGATGGCACAGGCTGCAATACAATTTTGGTAAGGTAGTGTGGGAAAATGAATAAGCAAACCATGGGGCTCCCCAAAAAGGACAGTCTTACAAAGTGATAGTCATATTGCATTTGGTTTTTGGAATGGACAGTGGGTGAGACAGAGAAGTCTATTTACAGCTGATAAGTGACAACTCTTGCCAAAGTGATGTGATAATATGCAGGGATGGGACTCTGTGGTATTAGGTAAACAGAGTGAGTGAGGCTTCATTGCGAAGGCTTAAGGATGATGTGTGAAAAAGGAGAGTGGTATATGATATGACGACTTCCAGCATAAGAATGGAGGTGGAGGCAGTAACGGCGGAGTTCCAATAGCTGGAGAGTAAGCACAGAACATGTTATGTTTGTAGCTGACTCACAAAGCATGCTTCATGAAATAGAAATTGATATATTCCGAGTGGAGTAGCTTGCATTGCTTGAAAAGACGAAAGTCAAAAGCATGCCATGGATTTGCTATCCAAGGCATGTGGGTGTGCAGACAGGCAGCAGTACGTTTAATTTCTTTTGATTTTCACGAATTTCCTAATGCTATAAAAGCTTCTCTAGTCTTCTGTATTCTTATTTTAATATCTGTATTTGTTGCCCATCTTCTCCATCTTCGTCTAGATTGTCTCCTACATATGTGTATGATTTTACCTCTTGTAGTGAAGTTTCACCACGAGAGATCAAGTTAGCAGATAGACATACAAAATTGATAAACAAGCCTAGAAAGATCAGACAGATAAACTATATCAGAAAGGACAGACAGACTAGAAAGATCAGACAGACTATATCAGAAAAGACAGTCAGACTGAAAAGATCAGACAGACTAGACAGAGCTAATTTGATAAATCTGTTTCCAATGTTGTGGCTTGCAGGGATGCCACGATGTAGACATCAACATGCAGTGTCCCTCATTGTTCTCTATTCTTTGTGAGACATTTGAATGCAGGAATACCATGGCTCATCCATTCTTTGATGTTCTATTTCCAGAATTTGCTTTGCTTTCACCTTCTCTGCTTGTCTGGGTGGAGAAGTCCGTGACAAAATCGTCAAGTCATCTGCCTTACATTCCACAGATCACTGGTAAATTTTCAGACGTGCAATTTGGTAGAAGTTATAGTTAGGGTCCATCACTGGCTCAGAATGATAGACCTGTGATTGAGTCAGCCGCAAAAGCAGTTGCCAACGGTTTTACCCTCCATCCATCCATCATGTGCCATGCCGGTAAGCGTGGGCGGTCATGATTCGCCATTTCACTCAATCACCAGAGTCGTGGATCAGCTCAATACTCTTGTCTCATGCTGTGTGATCAAGCCATCCAGGTATTTACTTCTCTGTCTTCCCCTTAATCTCTTCCCCTCGATCTTGCCAGTTGTCACCAAGTTTTCTAATTTATTTCTGTCTGTCCATGGTATTCTTTGCATTCAGGCTTACTAATCCGAAGGTGATTGTTGTCCATATGGGGTAATATTCAAAATTTAACTCCCTAACTCTCTCCTTTCTTCAGCTGTCCCTTGGAGGGGTGTTTTTGAAAGGGAAGCAAATGTAGATTGACAGATAGTTGTTCAAGTTTGAGACTTACCAGCTTTCTGTTTATTACCCACTGCTCATCTACACTGAATCTGTATAAATATTCTCCTACAGGCAGATCCAGTGTTTTTGTGAAGATGTCCCCACTGAAAAGTGAGAATGAAGATAATGAACACATTGTCAATGTCACCATTATTATCAAGATCATCGTCATTGTCATTAACATAATCATCTTCAATATCATCATCATCTCATCATACCTTGATATACCCTGTGTTGCCCAGCTGGCTAACCACTATAAGGGTCGTTAATTTGAAACCTGTTCCAATGGCTTTATTACAAAAACATGAAAGAAACATTAACAGGTGTGGTAGAATTAAGCAAAGCATTCATTTTGAATGAATTATGCACCATGGGTTGGTCAGAAGAAGTTGCCGTAGGCATTCAGGCAAGCATCCCATTGCTTAGGTAGGCGGCGAATGCCGTCCGCAAAAAAGGATTGTGGTTGCTCACTGAACCAAGTGTTTACCACGTTTATTACGTCTGCATCTGTGTGAAATCGTTGCCCCTTGAGAGATATTTTTAGAGGTCCGAAAAAATGAAAATCACATGATGACAAATCAGGACTATAGGCTGGATGCTGCAGAATTTTCCACTTCTTCCAAGCTAATGCTTCCTGCACAATCTTTGCAACATGCGGACGAGCATTATCGTGCAACAAAATCACACATGCCAGGTCATTTATTCTTGATGGCTTTTTGAAGCTTGTCTAGTGTTTCCAAGTAGTGGGTAGAGTTGATGTTGACATCAGGTACTTTAAAGTCGGCCAATAATAGCCCTTCATGGTAAAAAGATGTGCTCAGCATAACCTTACCAGTGGAAACCTGTAACTTGAATTTTTTGGCTTTTGGTGATACAGCATGCTTCAATTGCATGCTCTCTCTTTTGCTGCTCGGCTCAAAGTGGTGACACCATGATTCATCGCCTGCCACTATGCGGAAGAGAAATGCATCACCCTCCACTCTGTAACGCAGCAAGTGGTTCAAACACCATCCCATGCCTTCCTCTTTTTGGTGGTCGGTCAACATCTGTTGTACCCACTGTGAACACACCTTCCGATATTGCAGTTTCTTACGAACGACCTTTTGAATTTGTCCCAATTGACACATCAAATTCTTTCGCTAGCGAACGTATGCTTCGACAACGGTTCATCTGTACTGCTGCATCAATTTTGGCGATGGTTTTTTTTTCCTGTTGCAACAATATGCGCTTGACCCAGCCGTCGAAGATCTGTCGTGAACTGACGTCCTTTCCGAAACATTTGTGCCCAGTCTGTCACTGTTGTCTTCGACACACATTTGTTACTGTACGATGCCTGCATTCTTCCATGAATGTCCACTGGTCGACATCCTTCAAATGAAAGAAACTGAATCACCGCTTTTTGAGCTTCTTTGGACGGATTTTGGATCAACCCGGCCATTTTCTCAACGGTCAGAAACATAACTTATGCATCATGGGACGATAAGCATTATCTTTTATTCATTAGTCAGTTCTTATCACATGACTATGACATGATCATGTTCAACGTACGCAATTACGTGCGGTGCTGCACGAACGGATTTCAAATGAACGCTCCTAATATATATATAATATATATATGTGTGTGTGTGTGTGTGTGTGTGTGTGTGTGTGTGTGTGTGTGTGTGTGTGTGTGTGTGTGTGTGTGTGTGTGTGTGTGTGTGTGTGTGTGTGTGTGTGTGTGTGTGTGTGTGTGTGTGTGTGTGTGTGTGTGTGTGTGTGTGTGTGTGTGTGTGTGTGTGTGTGTGTGTGTGTGTGTGTGTGTGTGTGTGTGTGTGTGTGTGTGTGTGTGTGTGTGTGTGTGTGTGTGTGTGTGTGTGTGTGTGTGTGTGTGTGTGGTGTGTGTGTTGTGTGTGTGGTGTGTGTGTGTGTGTGTGTGTGTGTGTGTGTGTGTGTGTGTGTGTGTGTGTGTGTGTGTGTGTGTGTGTGTGTGTGTGTGTGTGTGTGTGTGTGTGTGTGTGTGTGTGTGTGTGTGTGTGTGTGTGTGTGTGTGTGTGGTGTGTGTGTGTGTGTGTGTGTGTGTGTGTGTGAGAGAGAGAGAGAGAGAGAGAGAGAGAGAGAGAGAGAGAGAGAGAGAGAGAGAGAGAGAGAGAGAGAGAGAGAGAGAGAGAGAGAGAGAGAGAGAGTAAACATTGTTCGCTGTCATCTTCAACAGTATCTGTGTCATTTGAGTCAGGTCTCTTTTTTCAATGTGTTTCTACATGTTATGAGCTTCCACCAGTCTCTTACTCTGCGTCTTCCAGTCCTGAGTTTTTGTTGCTGTTTCCCTGGTCTATATACCATTGTTTCTCTGTCGTTATTGTAATACTGTAATAGTCCATAAATAGTCATACTGTATCAAACTGTATCCTTAACAACTAATGCAAGAATAGTAATACTGAATTAACTCTTTCTGTCCCGGGATGATTAACGATCTGGAACTTTAACGCACAAAGTCTGTATACTGAAAAGTTGTGTGTGACTTGTTCTGCTGTATAGATGAGTGTGCTAGAATTATGAATGATGAAATGACTGGAGAAACTGGAGGCAATGCAGTTCTAGCTTATGAGAAGAATGTTGAGAGAACCGCGGACAAATAAGACAACAAACACCGATGTCTTGAGAACTGCAGTCATTAATCATTAATCTAAATCATCGCGAAAAGACGAATGAAATATATTGTCATGATTTCATGTCCTAAAGACCTCCCATCTATTATTAGTTAAATTCTTCTACTTTAATTTCCCATAGGAGTATATGCCTTCAACTATTTCACGCATCTTGTATCTAAAGATTTGTTCTTCATTGGTTGGATTTGAGGCCAAGGTTTCCTATGGGAGGATGTAGCCAGAATCTCGCTAACTCTGCTTTAGTTGCCTCTTATGGCACGCTTGCAAGTTACAATGTTTCTACGCTTTGTAACCCGTTTTTGAAGTCATAAAATTGTAGCTGATAAAAGGAGAAACACTAACCATTTGGTGAGAGCAATCTTGTCCAGCCAGCCATCGTAAGAGCCACTGATAAGAACAGTCTCACCGCCATCTTCCCATTTAAACTCCGTAGGCACTGTAGCTGATGTAGTCTGAAGAATGATGTTATGGAAACTATAAATGGCCTAAAACATAACATGGAATGATGTGTTATCAGTTTAACCAATTCAGTAAACCGGTAATGGACTAAACATTTCAAATGATGTGTTATCAGTAAAAGAAGCAACAACAACAACAACAACAAGAACAAAACACACACACACACACAAACAAAATATGACTAAGAAACTCGAGAGATGAATAAGAAAGAGATGTGAAATGTCAGACATTCACATATACTGAGTCATGGCATGATGAGGTGTGGTGGTGAGTTTTCCTTCCCTCTGCTTTACCATCCCGATAATTTCCCAGGGTGGGGGTGGGGGTGGGGGGAGCTGAAAATTATAATTATATGATACCTACTTTATCAGGCTAGGGTGAAACCGGAGCCAAATTGAGCATCAAAACTGAAAGTGGAAACAGGATCACTGATGTTTTAATTCGGGCAACATCCACATAGGTCCTCTTGAGTTTTTCACCCTTGTCCGAGTAGGCTAGATGTTTGATTCACAACACTAGGATATGGTGGTGGAAGATGTACAGTCCGTTTCTTATATTATGCTATTACAATCCTGACCATAAAACGAACCGATTTGCAGGAGATAGAGACGGGAATCATAACCTGTAAGACATCTCCACTACTTAAAAATAGCAACTGATTTTGTTATAATACCAAGTAGCACCCACAAGATCTGGTAAGAAATATCCAAAAGCTTATTTAATGTGTATATATAATACATAATGAAAATCTTAAACTGATTACAGAAATTAGACGTAGGCAGTCACAACATTTTGAACATGTTATGAGAAGAAATAAACTAGAGAACTTGGTGACAGCTGGCAAGATCGAGGGAAAGAGAACAATGGGAAGGCAGAGAAGTAAATGCCTGGATGGCTTGGCCACGTGCCATGGTCGAGACAGAAACACGATGATCCACGACTCTGATGATCAAGTGAAATGGCGAATCCACCTTACACCTACAGGCATGGCACATGATGGATGGATATATTAATAATACAGGCACTACAACACAACCTTATCTTGTGCTGTTGCCATCTCTCCACCTGCAGCTGTCCCAGATGCAGCTCCAGTGTCGTCTGAAGTATGTGAGGGTGGTACAGGAATGCTGTCTCCTCCTTCTCTCACCTCGGTCTAGTTTAGGAAAGAAACACATTATTGTCAAACTACTTATATCAAGGGCTGTAGATAACACATTTGCACGCTGACACAGTGATCATGTTTTCCAGTCCCCATCAAGGTAGGGATTTTTTACAAACAGACTCAGGGTTCCCACTCCGAGCCAGCCTAAAATGGGCACCAGAGAATGTTTTGGGAAGTAAAAGAAACTGACATAATACTGACCCATTGAGAGTCAGCCGGGGCAAGCACAATACACCAAATACACCTCAATAGGCATAAAAAGGTCCTTATCTTTATTTCTTATACCATAAACACAATACGCCTCAAGGACTGGGAAAAGGTTTGCTTTACATGTATGTATATGTATATGTAAAGTTATGTATATGTGAAGTTACATACTAATCGGATGATATAATATAAACAATATACGCTATGCAGGTGACACAGTATTGACGGCGGATAATGCAACAAACCTACAACAATTGTTGGACATTGTAGTATCAGAGAGTGCACAGAAAGGACTCTCATTGAATATCAGGAAAACAGTAACAATGGTGATATCAAAGAAAATGGGGACACCAAAATGTGACATAGAAATAGAAGGGGAAATTCTCAACCAAGTGGATAATTTTAAATACCTAGTAGCACTTATAACATCAGATGGAAGATGTACAAAAGAGATTAAGAGGACAGAATAGGACAGGCAAAAGCCGCATTTCAGAAAATGAAGAGTATCTTATGCAATAAGTCGCTATCAATGAATGTAAGAAAGAGAGTGCTAAAATGCTATATAGAACCAGTTTTGCTGTATTGCAGTGAATCTTCGGGGGGGGGGGGGGGGGGGGGGGGAGGGGGCGGGGGGGGGGTCTTGAGCCTGAGGAGTGAAGGCCGCCTGGATAGTGCAGTCGCCGCAAACTGTGCAGGTCAGGTTATGGTTCCTTACCGAGGATTTGAACCCGGCAAGTCTTAGCCACTCTGCCAGCCGCTCCCCAGAGAGATTAACAACACATTAAAATGAGAATTGTCAAATGTTATGTATATTCAACACTACTGTATGACGGAGGAACCTGGACAATGAACAAGCTAGTAGAAAGATAAATAAATACAGGTCCTTGATATGTGGATATATACAAGAATATGTTGTACTTCATGGAAACAAAAGCAATCAACTACAGAGGTTCTCGGATAGTTGGAAATGAAAATAGCGTTGATAAAACATATAAAAAAAGAGGCAAGTAGCCACGTTAAAAGATAACTCTCATAAAAACAATCCTGGAGGGTAAAATTAAAGGCAAGAGAGCAAGAGGTAGACAACAATACAAGTGGGAAGATAACATCATGACGACACATGACGTCAGTGTACAATCAAGGCGAGAGACAGTGTTAAAGATCCATTGATTGAACCTGCTATATTTGTTTGTCAATTTGGATTTTGCTACATGGTTATGATATATTACTTTTTTTTTTTCTTCTGTGGGTTTCCGTGGCAAGGGGTCAAAATGCCTGCCTCGAGATATGAAGGTTGTAGTTCTTCTTAATATGTCTCTCAGCATGTGTGAGTTTCCAGTCGTGGACTCATACACCTTACTGTGTAATCCACCTTACGAGTGCATTTTTCAGGAGATTCCTGGGAGTCGTCGCTGAAGCTACGGAGTTCGTGCTTTGTGCGGCGCTTTCCCTGCGGAAAGAGACAGAGCCATAAGGAATAAAAACCCGGGTCAATTAAGTCTTTCTCGTGACTGCCGATTCCATCGACGATGAACTGTATTTTTCGAGGAGGACTTTTGTGTTGGCAATCTGACGGCGGCAGTATGCCTTGTGCACAGTGTATCTGTGAGGGCTGTTGGTTTTTGCCGAGACTCCTGTCTGTTCCACTTTTCACATTGAGCAGTGAGGAGAATTGTGTGTGATATTCACTGGCACAGGAATGGGACATAATGGCGACTAACTAACTAACTAACTAACTAACTAACTAACTAACTAACTAACTGACTGACTGACTGACTGACTGACTGACTAACTATCTAACTAACTGACTGACAGACTGACTGACTGACTAACTATCTAACTAACTAACTGACTAACTGACTGACTGACTGACTGACTATCTAACTATCTAACTAACTATCTAACACTGGTTTCTGAACTAGGAGAGAGGAAGGGAGCTCGACAACAGTATCCATGGAGATGGTACTTTGGGTCTGGATCAGGAGAGCTCGACAACAGTATCCATGGAGATGGTACTTTGGTTCTGGATCAGGAGAGCTCGACAACAGTATCCATGGAGATGGTACTTTGGGTCTGGATCAGGAGAGCTCGACAACAGTATCCATGGAGATGATACTTTGGTACTGGATCAGGAGAGCTCGACAACAGTATCCACGGAGATGGTACTTTGGTTCTGGATCAGGAGAGCTCTGCAATAGTATCCACGGAGAAGGTACTTTGGTTCTGGATCAGGACAGCTCGACAAAAGCATCCATGGAGATGATAATTCGGTAGTGGATCTGGAGGAATCTCTATACCAACCTCACACCCACACATGCAAGTTTTTTTTTTTTTTTTTCAGGTCTCAAATGGCCCTGGCGTCAGTGCGTGGCACTTAAGAGTTAAAACGGAATCTTCCAGAAGACTCACCAACCAACCAACCAACAAAAAGACACAAAACAAACTAAGAAATTAACTATTGTGAAATCATTCATTCCTCTTAGATGTATTTAACAGAAGCAGACAAAATAAATATTGAGATTAATGACAGATAATGGGTATGCATCGAAACAAATCACACGAATGGATGAATTAAGTCAAGAACCGACATCACAACTCTCAGGACATTGCCATACATGCTCCATCTTAACTCCAACAGCCAGTGGGGAGTCCCAAAACTAATGGTACTTGTAGCAATCTGATTATGTGTCCGTCTGGCATTTCCTCAGAGTTCTGAGTGTCGACCAGATCCTGTGGTCACTGCCTGCAGCATCATTTTCATCCAGACCATGATGATCTAACTGCTCTTCTGCACTATACACACGATCCCAAAGGGTCTCGATCACGGCTGCCTTGCCATGCGCCAATACCCCACCAAGTGGTGCAGACCAAGCCAATCTGTGCGCCTACTCGTTGCCTCACCACAGCATCATGTCAGGGGGGTGGGGGGACGGGGGGGATTCAACGCATGCTCTCTATTTTTGATCACATGAATGTTAAGATTAATGAAAGATTGTAGAATACATCAAATAAAGCAGACAAAATGAATTCTGAGAATAATGAAAGTTAGCGGGCGTATATGAACAATTACGCACAAAACAAATGCTTACATTAATGAAAGATGGTGGAAGTCTAAGAAAAAGAACCAGTGAAACAAATGTTAGATTAAAAAAGGATGTAGAAGACATCTAGCATGATAATTGTTGCAATGATCTGTACCTTCTGACCGCTTGTATGCAGCTCTTCTGTCCTGGTCAGTGCTGGACGTCTGCTTCACGTCCATCTGTTTCAGTGGCTACCTCCTGCAGACACACACTCTCTAGACATTCTGATTTCTTTAATTCCTCGTGTACTTCTGTACTGACCATATTTTCTGCTTCTTTTCTGCTTCCGTCTCTTTGGTTGAATCTTCCACAGGAATTTTAGTCTTGGTTTCTTCTTTGGCCTTTGGGGAATTGGTTTCATCTTTTGATTGAGCTTCTACTGTTGACCTTTCTGAAGACACTGCTACAGATGCGGCTGCAGTAACATGTTGTGAGGGATCTTTTTCAGACGTCTTTTCTACTGAATCAGTTGTGCTTTCATTCTGGGGTGGAAATGCGTATAAATGTACACATATTTGGAAAAAAAAATACAACTACAATGTAATCTGACAAATACTACAAGTGTATCTTCTTTGCTACATAGAACCTGTTTTGCTGTATGGCAGTGAATCTTGGAATATAAATGAATAAATTAGGTAGAACTTGAAAGCATCAGAGATGTTCTTGAGGCGAATGTTGAGAATTTCTTGGACTGCCAGAGTAACTAACAACGATTGCCTGAGAGAGGCTAATGAGGCTAGAACATTATATACAACAATTACAATAAAAAAGAGACAAACAGCTTTCTCTGGTCATGTGATGAGAGGAGAGGCATTTGAGAACATCGTGACAACTGGAAATATCAATGGGAAAAGAGGCCGAGGCAAACCAAGAGATATTCTGGATGGACTGAGATGGTGACACGGAGGAATATCATCAGCAGAGTTGACCCAGAAGATCAAAGACCGAGATCTGTGGAGAGACATGAACGCCTACGCCACATGGCAGGGCACATAATGATTATTTTCTTCTTCATTTGCCAGTTGGACCCCCAGTGGAGTAGAGGCTCACAACTGCGCATGCCCAGCTCAATGTAGACCAATCCATGTTTCATTGGATGGTATCGTATGTTTGTCTATGATGAGAGATAATCAAGTCTTTGAACCAACCTTCACGAGAGCTACAGTTTTGCTAGTCTTTGTCTTTCGCTTTTACAAGTGTACGGTTAGTTAAATGTAGGCAATGTGTATTGCACTGTAAGCACGGGACTCATACATGGTGGCACTGGAGGCCGGCATGGCCGAATGGATAAGAGCTCTTGTTCTTTAACATCCGGTGTGCTGATGCCGAGGTAGCGGGTTCAACCCCTAAACCGGTCAATTGGACTAAACTGTTGGTTTCTTGTCCTTAACCTGGGGTTGTAAATTATACGTAAATCTAAAGTTGGAGTGGGTTCGCCTGATGGCGAGGGACACTGGTAATAGGGAAAGCTAATCCACATGTAAAAATCTGTCCAGTGCACCAGACATAGTAAGTATCACGCTTGAGTTCAAAAGCAAGCGAACGAAAAAAAAAAAATTTTAAAAATACATTTTACAAAATACATACAAATACACTATTAAAGTGAACCACGCCGTAGCTGTATGAATCACACACAGCCAGCATACCACAGGAACAGATTAAATATATATATTATTTCAAGTATCTACTAAAGAAGATGTTGAAAGGTATAGATGTCTTTAATCTGTAGAAGAGTCCGCAGTAGACGATTACGAAGATGGATGTAGGACATTGCAGAAATCTTTGGCATGAGAGTGCATGAGGCAAGAAGTCCAGAGGCTTTTTTTTTATGCGCTATGGTGACAGTGACGTTCTGCAAAGCCCCTGCTACATGATGACACTTTCCAACATCTGCTAAAGGAGACTGAGTACCTACAACATGCATGGCACGGCAAAGGCAGAAAATATAAAACCAGACAGGTATCTATTTGACTGGACAATTAATACAGAGATGGAACAAAATAACAAGCTGAAAAACAAAATAACAGAAGTGCGCAACAACAACAACAACAACAACAACAACAACAACAACAACAACAACAACAACAACAACAACAACAACAACAACAACAACAACAACACTTTATTCAATGTAATTTGGCTATACATCAGTCTTCGGCACTGAACCAGTTAAGACAGGATTCACACACACTCATTATATAGACTTGCAAGCCAATACCTTAGCAGCATCCTTCTGTGAATCTTCATCTTCATCTTCTTCTATTGTTGTCTCATTCTGTGATGGCTTTCCTGTAGCTGTTGCTCCATTTTCAGTACTCTCCTTTTGCTCTTTAGAATTCTGAGCTTGTTCTCCTTTGGCTGTTTTGATCTTTTTGATTTTCTGCTTGCTGGTTTTCCCTCCCATGTTGACTATGACCTTTTTCTGTTGTTTCAGGAGGTGGCTCAGACAAAGAGGGGTCAGATAACAATCGTCACCAGCCGTGTTGCCTCTGATCTGCAGAGGAATAAAATAAGTAAATGTATGAAATTTAAAACAATGTATTAGTTAGTTAGTTAGTTAGTTCCAACTTCATAGCATCGAGTCGTCCCCATTATGCTCCGTTCCTGTGCCAGTGAATATCACACAAAACGCTCCCCACTGCCCAATGTGAAAAGTGGAAAAGACAGGAGTCTTAACAAACAACAGCCCGCACAGATACACTGTGCATAATGCTGCCGCTAGAATGTCAGCACACCAGTCCCCCATGAAACACCCAATTCATCTCTGATGGAATCGACAGTCATTTTCCTATCTGGATGTTTCCTAGATGTTCACCCACAGTCCACAAAAATACAGTTCATCACCGACGGCAGTGGCTGTCAACCAGAAGCCCAGCAGCCACGCATTTCTGCATAAGGCAAAAACTGGTCAACTCTGGGACATAGCCACCTGCCATCGCTCCGAACATGCAGTCACGTTCCAAAAAAAAAAAAAAACTTGGGCAGATTCAAAAGCACTTCACGAGAAACCCACAGCTCACAGTGTCGCGCCACGCACTCACTCAGTAGCAGGGCGACGGAACCATCAAGCCTCCTTAGTCGCCTCTTACGACATGCGTGGTAAGCTACAGTGTTGTGTTGCTATTCTTTGCTTCCCTTATGGGCCCCGGCAACACATAGTGAATGAAAACACTGAAGCCTACCAACAATGTTGCACGATTTATTGCCTGGCATATTTCGCTGCATACTGCACAGTTATATATCATATGAAGATACCAAAGGAATAATAGGTAGAACGGAAAGACAGTTAGCAAATCGAGTAGCCGAACATATACCACGGTGGGTGGAAAAGAGAGTTAACCAGCCTTCATGAATTCCTGTGCAGTCGAAAGCTATAAAACGCATTCATCGTCGATTTATTAACACGTAATAAAATGCGGCCACGGAGTGAACAAAGAAAAAAACGTTTCGTGTACTGTATTCGATGAGAAATAAACGATTGCTCAAATATAGTGAGGCGTTGGCAATCAGGCGTTTTCAGTCGTTTTTATGCAAACAAAAAGCGGTCGTTATAAATGTGAAATTATCGTGGGTATAACAGATGTTCCACATTCGAACAATACCTGTGACTATGTGTTTTAATTGTTTCAGCTGAAGTATTATTCATGTATTCATTTAAAATTATAAATAATTCTGCATTATGCGCACGACGAGATGCAACGAAATATGCCAGGCAATAAATCGTGCAACATTTTGTTTGTGGCTTCTGTGTGTACATCATTGAAGGCAAATAACAGCATGGCGGTAGTGATTAACTGAATGGGAATCAAGAACCACCGCCATCGCATTGTGCAACTACTCATTAGTGCTCTGATCTCGTCCTACAGATCATAATAGGAGCATTTCAGCCCAGTGCATCAACCAGTACAGATGAGAATTCCGATATGTGTATAAACTGGACGCGCGCACACAGCATTAATATTTTCTATTGTGGTTAACATGTTGCATGCCCTTGACCGAACGTTACGATCAACCCCTGGTTTGCCATGGCTTTCTGAATAAGAAGTCAACGTTTAATTCCACCTTACCGGAGAAGGGATTTAATCAACTACCCCGAGATAAGCGCACAGGAAGTTTAATTGCGAGTGATCTAAGCCTTTCGGCGACGCTGACCTATCTGTTGTGGTTAGATTTTCCCATTGGAATATGTGTGCTAGGGCGGCGACGGTATGAACTCATATTTACAATTTCTGACTGCCTCTGGGTTTGTAACTTGCCCAACGCGCATACAGGATCTCTTATTTTCCGCCATTGTCGGAGGAATCTTGGCGTCCGATATACTACCCATCACAGATTATGTGTGCACTAATCCATCCCTCTTGTGTCATGCCGATATACTAACCATCATAGATTCTGTGTGCACTAATCCATCCCTCTTGTGTCATGCCGATATACTAACCATCATAGATTCTGTGTGCACTATTCCATCCCTCATGTGTCATGCCGATATACTAACCATCATAGATTTTGTGTGCACTATTCCATCCCTCATGTGTCATGCCGATATACTACACATCATAGATTCTGTGTGCACTATTCCATCCCTCATGTGTCATACCGATATACTACACATCATAGATTCTGTGTGCACTATTCCATCCCTCATGTGTCATGCCGATATACTACACATCATAGATTCTGCGTGGACTATTCCATCCCTCATGTGCCATGCCGATATACTAACCATCATAGATTCTGTGTGCACTATTCCATCCCTCATGTGTCATGCCGATATACTACACATCATAGATTCTCTGTGCACTATTCCATCCCTCATGTGCCATGCCGACATACTAACCATCATAGATTCTGTGTGCACTATTACATCCCTCGTGTACCATGCCGATATACTAACCATCATAGATTCTGTGTGCACTATTCCATCCCTCGTGTGCCATGCCGATATACTAACTATCATAGATTCTGTGTGCACTATTCCATCCCTCTTGTGCCATGCCGATATACTAACCATCATAGATTCTGTGTGCACTATTTCATCCCTCGTGTGCCATGCCGATATACTAACCATCATAGATTCTGTGTGCACTATTCCATCCCTCTTGTGCCATGCCGATATACTAACCATAACAGATTCTGTGTGCACTATTCCATCCCTCATGTGCCATGCCGATATACTAACCATCATAGATTCTGTGTGCACTATTCCATCCGTAATGTGCCATGCCGATATACTAACCATCATAGATTCTGTGTGCACTATTCCATCCCTCATGTGCCAAGCCGATATACTAACCATCATATATTCTGTGTGCACTATTCCATCCCTCATGTGCCAGCCCGATATACTAACCATCATATATTCTGTGTGCACTATTCCACCCCTCATGTGCCATGCCGATATACTAACCATCATATATTCTGTGTGCACTATTCCATCCCTCATGTGCCATGCCGATATACTAACCATCATAGATTCTGTGTGCACTATTCCATCCCTCTTGTGCCATGCCGATATACTAACCATCACAGATTCTGTGTGCACTATTCCATCCCTCATGTGCCATGCCGATATACTAACCATCATAGATTCTGTGTGCACTATTCCATCCCTCATGTGCCATGCCGATATACTAACCATCATATATTCTGTGTGCACTATTCCATCCCTCATGTGCCATGCCGATATACTAACCATCATATATTCTGTGTGCACTATTCCATCCCTCATGTGCCATGCCGATATACTAACAATCATATATTCTGTGTGCACTATTCCACCTCTCATGTGCCATGCCGATATACTAACCATCATATATTCTGTGTGCACTATTCCATCCCTCATGTGCCATGCCGATATACTAACCATCATATATTCTGTGTGCACTATTCCATCCCTCATGTGCCATGTCGATATACTAACCATCATATATTCTGTGTGCACTAATCCATCCCTCTTGTGCCATGCCGATATACTAACCATCATAGAGTCTGTGTGCACTATTCCATCCCTCTTGTGCCATGCCGATATACTAACAATCATAGATTTTGTGTGCACTATTCCATCCGTAATGTGTCATGCCGATATACTAACCGTCATATATTCTGTGTGCACTAATCCATCCCTCTTGTGTCATGCCGATATACTAACCATCATATATTATGTGTGCACTAATCCATCCCTCTTGTGTCATGCCGATATACTAACCATCATATATTCTGTGTGCACTATTCCATCCCTCTTGTGTCATGCCGATATACTAACCATCATATATTCTGTGTGCACTATTCCATCCCTCTTGTGTCATGCCGATATACTAACCATCATATATTCTGTGTGCACTATTCCATCCCTCATGTGCCATGCCGATATACTAACCATCATAGATTCTGTGTGCACTAATCCATCCCTCTTGTGCCATGCCGATATACTAACCATCATAGATTCTGTGTGCACTATTCCATCCCTCTTGTGCCATGCCGATATACTAACAATCATAGATTTTGTGTGCACTATTCCATCCGTAATGTGTCATGCCGATATACTAACCATCATAGATTCTGTGTGCACTATTCCATCCCTCATGTGCCATGCCGATATACTAACCATCATAGATTCTGTGTGCACTAATCCATCCCTCTTGTGCCATGCCGATATACTAACCATCATAGATTCTGTATGCACTATTACATCCCTCTTGTGCCATGCCGATATACTAACCATCATAGATTCTGTGTGCACTATTCCATCCCTCTTGTGCCATGCCGATATACTAAGCATCATAGATTCTGTGTGCACTATTCCATCCCTCATGTGTCATGCCGATATACTAACCATCATAGATTCTGTGTGCACTATTCCACTCGTAATGTGTCATGCCGATATACTAACCATCATAGATTCTGTGTGCACTATTCCATCCCTCTTGTGCCATGCCGATATACTAACCATCATAGATTCTGTGTGCACTATTCCATCCGTAATGTGTCATGCCGATATACTAACTATCATAGATTCTGTGTGCACTATTCCATTCCTCTTGTGCCATGCCGATATACTAACCATCATAGATTCTGTGTACACTATTCCATCCCTCTTGTGCCATGCCGATATACTACCCATCATTGATTCTGTGTGCACTATTCCATCCCTCTTGTGTCATGCCGATATACTAGCCATCATAGATTCTGTGTGCACTATTCCATCTCTCTTGTGTCATGCCGATATACTAACCATCATTGATTCTGTGTACACTATTCCATCCGTAATGTGTCATGCCGATATACTAACCATCATAGATTCTTTATGCACTATTCCATCTCTCTTTTGTCATGCCGATATACTAACCATCATAGATTCTGTGTGCACTATTCCATCCCTCTTTTGTCATGCCGATATACTAACCATCATAGATTCTGTGTGCACTATTCTAGCCCTCTTTTGCCATGCCGATATACTAACCATCATTGATTCTGTGTGCACTATTCCATCCGTAATGTGTCATGCCGATATACTAACCATCATAAATTCTGTGTGCACTATTCCATCCCTCTTGTGTCATGCCGATATACTAACCATCATAGATTCTGTGTGCACTATTCCATCCCTCTTGTGTCATGCCGATATACTAACCATCATAGATTCTGTGTGCACTATTCCATCCGTCATGTGCCATGCCGATAAGCGTGGGCGGTCATCTTTCGCCGTCTCACTCGATCACCAGAGTCGTGGATCAGCTATTCAGCTGTTTCTGTCGCGACCATAAAACGTAGCCAAGCCATCCAGTTATTTACTTCTCGGTTTTCCTTTGGCCTCTTCCTTTCGATCTTGCCAGTTGTCACCAAGTTCTCCAATTCATTTCTTTTCATAACATGCCCAAAGATGTTGACTGTCTAAGTCTAATGTCTCTAATCAGTTTACGATCTTCATTTTTTTTCTTGAAGGACTTGTTCATTGGTTTTTATGTCTCTCCATGGTATTCTTTGCATTTTCCTCAGAAACCACATTTCTACAGCCATCAGATGTTATTTAGCTTGTCTGCTCATTGTCCACGCTTCACTTCTATACAAAATTACAGGTTCTAGGTAGTACTTCAACATTCTTTCTCTCGTTTCAATTGATATATTTTGTATTGGTCAGTATGTTTTTCACCTTGCAAAAAGCTACCTTCGCAATGGCAATTCTTGTTCTAATCTCCTCAAGGCATCTCCCATCAGATGTTATGACTGTTCCGAGATAACTGTACTGACTCACTTGTTTAAAAATATGCCTATTTACTTGTAAATTACATTGTGGTATCTCCTTCTTCCCAGTGACGACCATAATCTGTGTCTTCTTACAATTCCATTCTAACCCTAATTGTTCACTGTGTGCAACAACCGCATCTACTAAATTTTGCAGGTCCTGTTCATTGTCTGCAATCAAGACTGTATCATCTGCATATGTAATGTTATTGATGTATCGTCCCCCAATGTTGATTCCTTCCATATCTTCAATATTTCTGAAAATACTTTCACTGTACAGGGAAAACAGATCTGGAGACATTACACATCCCTGTCTCACACCTCTCTTAATAGGCTGATACTTCATTATCAGTTCTTATGGCATCTTGTTGTTTCCAATATATTGATATATGTACTATTCACACTAAGACAAATGTATGTGGAGAAAAAAACATAGAATGCATTGACCAGCAGAATACTTTGTTTGTAGATTCGAAAAAGGCTTTCGTTTGAGTAGATAGATACAAATTCATCACTAAATAAATATTAGGTAGAACGGAAAGACAGTTAGCAAATTGAGTAGCCGAACATATACCTGTGTGGGTGGAAAAGAGTTATTAGCCTTCAGGAATTCCCATAGATTGTTGGCGGAAGTTTGACGTCCATTATACTAACTATCTTATATTCACTGTGCACTATTCATACTAAAACACATATGTGAAGAAACAAAATCAGGAAGTGGCTTTCGATAGAGCAGACAGTTACAAATTATGGATCATACTTGAATACTATGGGATACAAGGACAGCGAGGAGCGGCTGGCCGAGCGGCTAAGAGCTCCGCCGTCTCCGCCGGGAGACCCGGGTCCGAATCCTCGGGGGGCAAAAAGAAAATCCTAACCCGCATAGTTGCGGCGACTGCACTAGCCAGGCGGCCTTAATTCTTCAGGCTCAACCCCCCCCCCTCCCCCTCCCCCTGTCCTACACTACAAGGAACTATAGAAGTAGATGTCAGTGACAGGCAGACAATGACAAGTACATAGCCATGTACCATTCGAGCCAAAGTGCAGTAAGAACACAAGAATGTACGTCATATATGTTCACAGTCAACACAGAAGTGAGACCGAGATGTGTGCTCTCTCCCCTGCTATGTAATATCTACATAGACAGAATATCCAATGAAGCAAGCCTTGACAGAACAGATTCAGAAAATATTGAACTCTTTCCTTCAGATGAAACAACAAATTCACCCGCATAAAAGAGCTTCCACTTGCAGACGATCAATGCCTGTTTTATAGCAATGAGGGCAGTCTGCAAAATCATATTAATATGCTGAGTTAAATGTGCAATACAATATAAATATAACTGCAGCCAAAATTGAAGTAATGTAAGTTAGCAGATCTCTTGGTCCATTAAGTATGCCGATAAACAGCACATCTCTGAGACAAGTTAAATTAAAGAATTCATATATCTTGGAAGTGTAATAACAGATGTTGGCAGAATAGACAAAGAAATCGAAATCAGATGTTAAAAACAAGTGCGCTTATATATCAACTATCACACATACTGAAACTAATTCCTATGTCAGTAAAAACGATAGATAAAATAACTAGCCTATACACACCAACTCTATGCTACCAATGTCAAGCTTGGACATTATCTAAATCACACTTACGCGAAATCAACACATGTGAGATGAGATGTTTGAGTAGAGTGGCCAGCTTAACTAACTGAGACTGAATAAGAAATACTGTTGTTATCAGACCGAGAGTGGGATCAACATCTTGTGCCACATATATTGAAAGACAACAAATCAAATGGTTTAGCCATCTCGTTCGAATGCAATACCATTAACTACCAGCAAACGTCCTATATTAAAGAAGATCTGCTACGAAAGCAAGAGGATGCCCGAGCATAAAATAAATTAACGACATCACACAGAACGACACTATCCAGTGTCAGAGGCAGCGAGGAGTGACGAGGGTATCTGGCCGACGCTCGACGCTCAGAGGAAAGGCGAGACGGATATATAATCAGATTGCTACTGGAACTATTGGTGTTGGAACTCTTCGCTGGCTGCTGAGGATGGGGACGGAGCGCTTATTGGAATGCCCCGAATGCTGTTATGTCGGTTCCTCAATCAATCAATCTATTTGATTGTGCATTATGTTTGGTCCAAAATTAATTTTATGCTTGACATAGAATAGGTTTAACAAAGACGCCATATGCAATATAGTGCACGATTTCTCGCCTGGCATATCTCACCGCATCTCGTCAGGTGTATACCGCAAACAGCACAGCTCTTGCCACATGTTTCATCTTGACCTTGCGATAACGGGCAAAACAGTAGGCAGACAGACAAGACAGACAAACCAGACAGAGAGCAGGACATCCTCATGGATGTGGGGTACTACGTGGCACTGTTCCGTCAGGTTTGTGGCTCAGCACATCCGACCTCGACCAGCATTTCTCCGGGGTTGTTTCCCCTTGCCTTTAACTGTCCCCAGTCTACCTACCAGGCAGCAGGATTGTGACTCTCTTCGTCTGGTTCCTACCCCGTGACAGGCCCGACATGGGAGACCCTACTAGTAGTTGCGCTACCGTCGTCACTGGAACACGTCTGCCTCTACAAGCTGGAGACACAAGTGAGGAGGGGACAGACAGACAAGACAAGGCAAGCCAGACGTACAGACAGACAGACTGGTTGTGGGTGGGTGAGGATTGATGAATGGACAGAAGGATGAGTGGATGGATGGATGGATAGGTGAATGGGTGGGTGAGGATTGATGAATGGACAGAAGGATGAGTGGATGGATGGATGGATAGGTGAATGGGTGGGAGCACAGGAGATCGGGGTGAGGGGTGGGGGTGAGTGGTCAAACGCACAGACAGATATACATAAACAGAGAGATCTGGAGTAATCAGACAGACAGACAGACAGACAGACAGACAGACAGACAGGTGGATGATTATTGATGGTTGGGTGAACGGATCGACACACAGACGGACGGACGGACGAACGGACGGACAGACAGACAGACAGAGGTAGATAAATAACTCGTATACACAAAGATTTGTAACCGACTCCTCTAATATAAAATATGGGAATCAGCTTAACAGTTAATGTACAGTTAATGTACAGCTCTGCTTCAAGTCCTGGGAAACAGGTTTGTGAAAGTCGACACACGGAGGAAGGACACTGATAACCACATCTCATTAAGCTGTAAACTGGGTTGTGTGAATTACAGTTGGCACTTCACATTCTGCAGACAATACCATCGTAATGTTGCTTTTAATGTGTAACATAACTTACTGTAACATTGCAGCGCAAGCATGACAATCACGCACAGCTATTGTAAATTACGAACCCACGATGTTTGTAAACATTGCAATTGGCTATATATACAACATTTTTGCTGCCAAGTCGTAGTTTTTAACCTTGTGGAACTGAGGACGCACTCTGGGGATAGTCGAAACAGCTTTTCATGATAGACGTTTGTGTTAGTTAGTTATCTGTCGGGGTATAATCCTTAAGCTCCGGACAAGTCCATAGGTGCTAAGATCCTCCTCCTTCCCCCCTCCCCTCGCCCAACATATGCATCAGTGATCCGTTTTTCTGTGTTGGTTGACGAGGCCCTTTATTCTTCCGTTGTGCCTCTCGTGTCTGGCCGTGCCAATTCTTACTCCCGAGTCTCTTATTCTGGAGAACGATGTGGATTCGTTGGCGTGAAAGTCCTACGTATTCAACATCTCTCTAATGGCAGTAAATTGGCATTAATAACATCGACAAGATCCATAGGTTGGCCATTTCATGGGCAATCGCGGCTTGCTGTCTTTTAACACGACTAGAGAAATCCTGTGGGTTGTATCAGATTCCTCCACTCGGCAATAAATGAAATATGCAGTAAGATGTTTGGAAACATCACACATCACACGTTCGAGAAGCTGTAAATATATTGTAAATTACAGGCTGGAGAAACTCCTAATTTGGCACAAATCGACGAAAGAAACGATAACATTTAGCATTTAGCACATATCACAAATTAGTGGAGCAGTGTTCAGTCATACATGTCAGCAGTCAGTTCTGAAAACAAATTAGTGGAGCAGTGTTTAGTCATACATGTCAGCAGTGAGTTCTGAAAACAAATTAGTGGAGCAGTGTTCAGTCATACATGTCAGCAGTGAGTTCTGAAAACAAATTAGTGGAGCAGTGTTTAGTCATACATGTCAGCAGTGAGTTCTGAAAACAAATTAGTGGAGCAGTGTTCAGTCATACATGTCAGCAGTGAGTTCTGAAAACAAATTAGTGGAGCAGTGTTCAGTCATACATGTCAGCAGTGAGTTCTGAAAACAAATTAGTGGAGCAGTGTTCAGTCATACATGTCAGCAGTGAGTTCTGAAAACAAATTAGTGGAGCAGTGTTCAGTCATACATGTCAGCAGTCAGTTGTGAAAACGCTATTCGATAAAGGCTTTGGTATAAATTGGCTCTGTGGTGAAGGAGTTAGGACGAATTCGTAATCCCGCATACCGCGTTCGAAACACAGCTGCGGGTGATTTGGCAGCATACGGCCTTGTGTATGTATTTTCATACAATGATATGAGTGCCGGTCGTTCAGAAAGCAATGGCAAACTACTTAACGTAAATTTGACAAGAAATCACAAACAGCCAAAAACTGCTGTGGTTGACTGAGACGTCATGTAAAGAATAGCCAAATAATGTTTTAGAATAAGTACATGGTAAAGAAACGTTAACAAGGCTTAAATTATCGACAGGGAAGGTGTGAACATACTGTAAATCACACATTGTAACATCTGTGAGAACGGTATAAATCAGACATAATAGTCGGGAATCCTGTACGAATCAGTCAGTATAACAGCTGTGAATACAGTATAAATGTTACATCAGAACAACTGTAAATATGTTATAAATCTAACATTATAGCATTGTGAGTTCGGTATAAATCGCATATGATAAGTTGAGTATATGGTATTAATCGCATATTACGAGGGCGAGCCAATAAGTAAGTCACACAGTTCTGTGGGATGGCAGGTAAATGTAGTTGGTGTTTTCTAAAGGTGTCATTAGGTGATAGCAACATCGAACTTTACATTCCCGTTCGTCAGGTGGCGCTAGGTGAATCATGCGCAGTGCAAAAAATAAATATTGACGACTGTACTTACGGAGTGCACAACCAAAGCGTTTTTTGTGGGCAAAAGGACTGTCTACAAAGGACATTCATAAGGAAATGCTTGCTGTTTATGCTGACAAATGTTTGTCCCGTAAAGCAGTGCATAGCTGGGTAGAAACATTTTCTCAAGGACGCTCTAAAATTGTTGATGAAATCCGATCACATCGTCCTGTTGAGATTGCAACAGAAGCATGTGTTCAGAGGGTGGAGGAGATGATTAGAGGTGGCAGTCGAGTGACGATAGACTCTGTAGCATCTGCAGTAGGGTGCTCACATGGTTCAGTATACAGCATTGTCACAGAATGATGATAGTTTAGTGATTCCCAGATAAAATTAAATGTAACATTAATGGGAATATAGGAGAAGGGTTAACAAGCGTGTATTTCAGTCTGAGAGGAGGATAAATTAAAGATCATTGACCGACAGATATAAAAATAGGATACAGGTGTTCGCAGAGTTCATTGCCTGACGATCTGATCGGACGGACACGGGAAACGGGAAGATCGCGTTGGGGACAAATGAACGGATAAGGCGATCAACGGGTTCGGACGCTTTGAAGTATTAGCGTAAGGGGAACTCAGGGAAACAGCGTAACAACGGAAAGAAACGAGCAACCAACCACTACGTGATTTCACCGCCTTTTGATGTGCAGGATACGTCAAGAGAAGAGTGTTGAGGTATGAACATCAAACAATAACGGAGGATTGGACACTCAATATAAATAGTAGAAACGGGGTTTTCTGTTTAGTGTGTGTTCCAAATTGGGCTGAATTATCTAGGCATCCTGAGTGGGGAAAGAAATACACGTCCCTAAGGGTTGAAAGAATATGGGATATTAGTGTTTTATTCGCTAGTGTATTTCAATTCCAGGATGATAATTGAATATATAAGGTATTATAACCTTGGCGTAATAGTTTAAGCATAGGGAAATAGATGTGTGTGCATAGCGTTTACCATTGCTTTCTATTAGTGAATAGTTTAGACTTTGGTGAATTCATATGTCTTATATCGGTGTATCCTTCGAAAGCCTTTTCATTACGGCTGGAGAAGGACACTTACATAAGTAGTATTAAGTGGCAGACGCATATCACTTGATTTGCTATACATCTCACAGGTTCCAATTCCCATCCTGATCTATCAGAGAAGATAGACTAATACGTTTTGTGTACAGAAAAAACTTGGTTGATAAACTCAAGGCATTTCATTTGGGGCGGAGATCAAATACTTCAATAAACCAAGGAAGAACATAGACAGGGTCAAATAGGGAGACGAAATAAAATATACCCTTAAATGAACTTTGAAAAAGAAGCAAAGGATATCCAGATAATCAAAGTAACAATGAAAAAGGAAGATAAGTTTGCAGAAAGCAAAGCCAAATAAAACAACATACGTTTATACTGTAGACTCATAGTGAAGAAACAATAGACAAGTCAGAACATTACTAGTCGATAGAGACAATATGCTGGACTGTGGTGATGTGGTTTTTCCGGTGTTGGATTATTAATTTCATGAAACAGACTCTGACGAAGTCATAGACTTACTAGAATATTATTACTTTACGGTGATCCAGTGGTGAACAGTTTTGTTTCGTTCAATAACGGATTTACCTTCAGACTCAAGCATACGGAACATCCAGGGTGAGACCTGTCCTGTTTTCTGTGATGTCCTGTGATTTGCCGAGTGAATGGGCGAGAGGTGACACAGAGACTAGACATTCCGAGTTCATTCTTGCACCAACAATAGAATACACTACCAACTATACCTACACAGTCCACACATACACCAGACATAGGTTTTATTAATAAATATTTATTATTGTTGAAGGAAACTGTTGTCGGAGTATGTGATGGAGGAATAATAGAGAGAGAGAGAAAGGAATAGATATATGGAAGGGAAGACAGAAGGGAGGAGTGTAGACAGAAATCAGTCAAGAATCCAAAGAAAAGAAGTAATAAGGGTGTTTTTCTTGTTCCTCCATACCACTGTCTTAGTCTATCCAGCATCACTTCTCTTGGTCTGCCTCTGCTTCTCTTCCCCTCAATTTTTCCAGTGGTCACTATGTTCTCCAGTGCCTCTTCTCTCATCACATGACCAAAGAAAGCTGTTTGTCTCTTTCTTATTGTTGTATATAATGTTCTAGTTTCATTAGCCTCTTTCAGGCAGTCGTTGTTAGTTACTTTGATTCACATTCCAAGATTCACTGCCATACAGCAAAACAGGTCCTTCACGGATAAGTGCGAAGAATGTTTAGGCCAGCCTGCAAGATGAGCTTGTTAAACAATTTGCCGCAGTAGAGAATTGTAAAGGGTGGATTTAAGTTATTTTCCCTGGCAACATTGTCAGACCACACACATCGATTATCAACAGGAAACAAATTTATATAAATACATACCAAAGACGGACACTATGACCTCTGACCTGAAGTACGCACTGTCGAAAGAGCATCGAAACGGAAGTTATACGGTTTAAACTTCCTGATAAAACAATTGTCTCATTTTCAGTTACGAAACTGCCTTCATGAAATCAGGTCGTCTAAACATTAACGTTAATACGTCTAAAAAAAATAATGGTTATTAAAAAAAAAGAACTGCTCACCCAAAAGTAACATCAAAGTGATTGGAACCGATCTGAAACAAGTCAATGGTTTTAAGTATTTTGGTAGTTTAGTAACCGCAGATGGAAGATGTAATAAAGAAGTTGAATGTTGAATATCGCAAGCAACACATTTCATAAGATGAAGAATATTGTCTGCAACTCATCTTTGTCAACCTAGGTAAGGACAAGAGTTCTTTATAACATACTGAACCAAACCTTGTGTAAGGAAGCGAACCAGGGACAACTAGCAGACAAGGAGGAATTATATGGACGCTGCGGTGATGTGGTTTTAAATAAGAATAATGAGAGCATCATATATGGATAGAAAGAGCAATGAAAGAAATTAACTTACAAATAGAACTGGTTACTCATATCAGAACAAGACAATTTATATTCTTTGGGCATGGCATAAGAAGGGGAATGTTGGAGTACGTGGTCACAGCGGAACATTTATAGGGCAGGAGATGCAGGGGGAGACGAAGAGAGAAGATACTGGAGAATATACATCATATGGGGGAATATCGGTATCAGAAATGATTAGCAGCACACGAGACAGAAGGCTGTGGATATACATGATCAGGGCATGAATTAGGGGAAGAAAAAGTGGCGAGATGCAGGAGAGTGATTTTGATATTTTAATCAAGTGATGCATGTGAATCAACAACGAAGAAATTGATATGTTACAAATTGTAAATATCTTGGCCCCCCATAATCAATCACAATTCATCATCACGTGAGTAGTATGTTACGTCCTAACTGAGTAGGAAATCTGGATTGTGGTGCTGGATTGACCCCAATCCAGTTGGATTGGGGTTAGGGGTTAGGGGTTAGGGGTTAGGGGTTAGGGGTTAGGGTTAGGGGTTAGGGTTAGGGGTTAGGGGTTAGGGTTAGGGGTTAGGGTTAGGGGTTAGGGTTAGGGTTTAGGGGTTAGGGTTTCTGTGTGCTCCTAATTATACTTTCTGGATTGACCTCGCTGGATTGCCTCCAATCCAGCTCGGGACCAGGGCGGTTTGGGTAGGGTAGGTACTTAGGTCATATGTAAGGGGCGATACATCTAAGAAAAGACATGTTTTCTAAGGGCAGATAACTGAGTTTGTGTATAATATTTTAACTAATTTTAAAAAATAATTGTAAAAAATAAAATTAAAAATAAACAACAACCAAAGGCGCGCGGGGCGGGCGAGCGAGCGCAGGGGCGGTCGCCGGGTGCGGTTTGAACCCAGTCAGTGTCTTGTAGTAACCACATGGCCAGTCATTTCTGAGTGACCACAAGCCGGTCAGTGACGAGTGTGGGTGGTGGGGCTAGACGGTTCGAACCCTCGAGGCGCACCGGGTGTGATATGAAAATTGTAATAAGTAAAAAGGTAAATATGGCGTGTATATGAGCTGTAGTGGGTCGTAGTGGCTTATAAAACTATCATCATATAGATTACACCTCTTCAAATGAAAACCTTAAAAAAGTAAAGATGGCCTGTAGTAACGGTTGTAAGGTAGCGTGGCTTCGTGGTATTCGTTGTTAAGGGGTTGGTGAGTGGTGATGTACCTATATAAAAGCTTCCGAACAATTTAAAGTGATGGGCGAGTGGCGAAGTGGCTAAGTAAATGCGTCGGTTCCTTGCTAAGAGACAGAGGAGTTGCTAGATAAAGGCTCCAGGTCGTTGTCAAGGGGTTGGTGAGTGTACAAATAGCTAAATAACTGCTTCTGATCCTTGTTAAGAGGTGGGCGAAGGGCGGATCGGTTGGATAATTACGCCCGTTCCTTGGTAAGAGCCAGGGTGATCGAGTGGAGAAGTGGGTAAATATAGGCATGGAGGTATACCATCGACACATTCAACGCATAATTTCGGCGTCGGTCGTCAGAAGACCAAGGATATTTTCATTATATGTCTATTGTAAAGGGGTCGACTGTTTGTTATAACAGGGTTACTATTATCTATAGTGGCTGGGACTTAAATACTATCAGCATACCGGTTACAGCTCTTCAAATGAAAACTTTGAAAGTGGTCGATTATACTGGTTTAGTGGGTATGACTTTGTGATATTCGTTGTTAAGGGGTGGGGTGAGTGGATGAGTAGCTAGCTAATCGCTTCTGAACACTATCATCGGGTTCGAATCCCAGTGGGGTGGTCTAGTGGTAGAAGAAATATTGATAATATGTGGTTACTTAGTTGTGATTTCGAGCTCGGTTGTTATTAACCCGGTTATGTTTAGAAAAGTAGAGGGGGTGTGCTGGTTGCGGAGTATGTTTAAGGGGTACCTCAGACACCGTGGAAGTGACAGGTTCGAATCTCGCAACTTTGTCGTGGGTAAGATTTCCAGTCATCAACGTGTGGGTGTCTAGTTTATCATACGGGTCAGGGTCGCTTTGTCCGGCCGTGTCGCCGCAGCCACAAGTCCCACCGCTGCTGAAAATGACAGGCAGCAAATGTTACCGTTGCACCTACGAGTCACGAAATATAATCTAACATAACATTCAAAATATGATATACTCATAACCTCAACAGGTGTTACAAAAAATCGATACGCATCTTCATAACGGCTAATCCATGGGATTATCATCCTCGTAATGACCAAGTCGGGTTAATAATATTTCTGATATTTCCGCCATTGCAAATAGTTCGCGATATTAATAAAGGTTCATAACAAGGTTGGAAGAGGATTAAGGGATTAACACCTATTGTCGGGACATCCAATAAAATCAATAACACTACCCTCGATTTTTCTCATAATTGCCGATTGGAGATTATGGGCTAGGTGTATGTGTCCTTATTTAGTTAAAACAGGTGGTATGAGTAGGAGATATCACAAACAGTATCAGCATGTGCCACTCTGATCTTAAATATCAGTAGTTCGTTATTCTTGTGACATTGAAAACGCTTGTGGCTTGAAGACGGATGGTGTACTATGTTATTGGGTGGTGTATATAGATTGACCAGTATGTGAAGTTGATAAGGGCACCCTTGTCAGCGCATCGTAGCTGTGTTGTGACTTGTCGCCTATTACATCCGGGTGTAAAAATAACCAAAAATATTTCACATCAACTCAGCCATGCCTCTATATAGCTGCACTGCGAACATGGCTAGAGTCTACTTTAGGAAAGTATCGTGTATCTGTGTATACGGGTTTACCACTGCTTATAGATGTGTGCAGTATTATTAGAAAGCGGCCGTTATGTCTACATTATCAAAGTATGTTGCCTTACAGAGCCGGTATAGTATCTATGTGTCTGCTACGTTGTATGTTTTGTCATGTTGCCTTGTAGTATTTGGAGGGAGTTTCATGCGGTTGTCTAGTGAACTTTTTAAAAACTATGTCTCAGAATCCACAACGCCACTGGCATTAGAGGCTTTTCAACTTGTCTGCTCATTGACCACGCTTCACAGTCATACAAAAGTACGGGTTCTATGTAGTACTTAAACACTCCTTTTATTTCTCATTACAGTTGTCAACTTTATATTAGTCAGTATGTTTTCCAATTTTGCAAAAGACAACCTTCATCACAGCGATTCTTGTTCCAACGCTTTAAAGCCACCTCCTATCAGACATTTTTTTCTTTCCTTTTATGCTCACGGCTACCGTTTCCCCATTTCAAGCTCCATGCCTCTACTCGTATGTATTAGTGTGGTAGAAGTAAACCAACATCTCACAAGATAGACATGTATTACCACAATGTATATGGACCTGTGGGAAACGGCTACATCCGGGCAAAGAGGGCGTTGTATCTGTCACATGCGTATGGATACAGCCGAGACACGTGGTTAAGAGGGATACTACAGAAAAAAAAAACAACGGTATTATGTTGGCGATCGAACCAGGGGACCTAATTCGTGATGACCACCATGTACGGGAGTGATTCTGCACCCTCGTCAACAGGGCGTCGGAGGTTTAAAAGGGTGTTCATTCTCTCGCTTTTCTATTTCCGAGTCGTCACAGGGTCACCAAGTAACAGTAAAGAACACGAAACTACTACTACCAAGGCCTCTATACACCACAAGGCAGTTTCGAATATAATATACACAACTATAATCAAGTCATCACAGTATTCAACTAACCCGTTCTCATAGACATAGAGGAGAGATGTGAGCACCGAGGCCAGTTGGGGGAGGTGTACCTTTTACTTAACATCTATCGGGTCATACACCGACGAGTGTTTAGCTATATTTATCATATAATATTACCCGTGAACACAACAAGCTTCCCCGGATCAGTCTTAGGCTTCTCATATAACATGACATATCACGTACCCGCTGTCATGACCAGCAAAGTTATCGCTTCTCGGAGCAGAAATTTACACTTTCATTAATTCTTCTGCCTGGCCAAAGGGGGTCTTTGCATCTTTCCGCAGAAACCTAGTTCCAAAGCTAATATATGTTTTTCAATGTGTCGGCTCATTACCACATTTCACATCCTGACAAAAGTACAGGTTCTATGTTCCACTCCAACAGTAAAATAAGAAAAAAAAATGTTAGCCAAATTATTAAAATGTTGGCCAAATATAGAAATATATCGACCAGACGTATAAAGTATAGTAAAATATGTTAGCCAAACTTATAAAACTCGGGGTCAAAATAAGAAATATCTCAACCAAGCGTATAAGAAATAGGAAAAAGGCTAGTCAAACTAATGAAAAAGTTGGCCAAATACAGAAATATCTCGACCAACTTATAAAATATAGGAAAAATTGTTAACCAAACTGACAAAACTGTTAGCCAAAATAAGAAACGTCTCGGCCAACTTATAAAATGTAGGGAAAATTGTTAGCTAAACTGACAAAACAGTTGGTCAAAATAAGAAACGGCTCGACTAACATTGTAAAAAGTAGGAAAAATTGTAACCAAATTAATTTAAAAAGGTAACCAAAATATCTCGACCAAACTTATGAAAAGTAGGAAAATTGTTCGTCAAATGTGACAAATATTGGGCAAGTAGGAAATCATGTTAGCCAAATAGGAAAAATATCGATCAAACTTATAGATGTCTCGTCCAAACTTATAAAATGTATGAACATTTGTTAGCCAAAGGTGAAAAATATTGACCAAGTAAAGAAATATCTCATCCGAATTTATAACAAGTAAGAAAACATGCTAGTAAAATCAAGAAATATGTCGACTGAAGTTATACAATAGGCGAACGATGGACAAACTTATAAATATGTCGACCTTTATAAGAAAATGTATTACCCAAATTAGGAAAAAATATTGACCAAGTTTTCAAATACCTCGACCAAACTTACAAAAAGTAGGAAAATATGTCGACTAAAGTAGGAATATTTGTTAGACAAAGATGAAAAATATTGGTCAAGTAAAGAAATATCGCATCCAAACTTTTAAAATGTAGGAACTTTATTAACCAAATGTGGAAAATATTGTCCAAGTAAAGACATGTTTCAACTAATCTTATAAATATGTCATCCAAACTTATAAACATTAGGAAAATGTGTTAACCAAATGGGAAAAATATTGGCCAAGTGGAGAAATATCTCAACCATACTTATGAAAGGAGGAAAATGTGTTAACCTAATGAGAAAAAATATCACCCAAGTGAAGAAAAAGTTACAGAAAACTTATAAAACTTAGGAAAATGTGTTAACCTAATGAGAAAAATATCGACCAATTGAAGAAAAAAGTTACACAAAACTTATAAAACTTAGGAAACTTTGTTAACCAAATGGGAAAAATATTGGTCAAGTGGAGAAATATCTCAACCATACTTATGAAAAGGAGGAAAATGTGTTAACCTATTGAGAAAATATCGCCCAAATGAAGAAAAAAAATTACACAAAACTTATAAAACTTAGGAAAATGTGTTAACCTAATGAGAAAATAGTGAACAAGTAAAGAAAACATACACCAAACTTCTGAAAAGTAAGAAAATTTGTTAACCAAATGGGAAAAAATATTGGCCAAGTGGAGAAATATCTCAACCATACTTATGAAAAGGAGGAAAATGTGTTAACCTAAGGAGAAAATATCGCCCAAGTGAAGAAAAAAGTTACACAACCACTTATAAAACTTAGGAAAATGTGTTAACCTAATGAAAAAATATCGCCCAATTGAAGAAAAAAAAAGTTACACATTTTCCTAAGTTTTATAAGTGTTGTGTAACTTTTTTCTTCACTTGGGCGATATTTTCTCCTTAGGTTAACACATTTTCCTCCTTTTCATAAGTATGGTTGAGATATTTCTCCACTTGGCCAATATTTTTCCCATTTGGTTAACAAATTTTCTTACTTTCAGAAGTTTGGTGTATGTTTTTTCTTACTTGTTCACTATTTTTCTCATTAGGTTAACACATTTTCCTAAGTTTTATAAGTTTTGTGTAACTTTTTTCTTTACTTGGGCGATATTTTTCTCATTAGGTTAACACATTTTCCTAAGTTTTATAAGTTTTGTGTAATTTTTTTCTTCATTTGGGCGATATTTTCTCAATAGGTTAACACATTTTCCTCCTTTTCATAAGTATGGTTGAGATATTTCTCCACTTGACCAATATTTTTCCCATTTGGTTAACAAAGTTTCCTAAGTTTTATAAGTTTTGTGTAACTTTTTTCTTCAATTGGTCGATATTTTCTCATTAGGTTAACACATTTTCCTAAGTTTTATAAGTTTTCTGTAACTTTTTCTTCACTTGGGTGATATTTTTTCTCATTAGGTTAACACATTTTCCTCCTTTCATAAGTATGGTTGAGATATTTCTCCACTTGGCCAATATTTTTCCCATTTGGTTAACACATTTTCCTAATGTTTATAAGTTTGGATGACATATTTATAAGATTAGTTGAAACATGTCTTTACTTGGACAATATTTTTCACATTTGGTTAATAAAGTTTCCTACATTTTAAAAGTTTGGATGCGATATTTCTTTACTTGACCAATATTTGTCATCTTTGTCTAACAAATATTCCTACTTTAGTCGACATATTTTCCTACTTTTTGTAAGTTTGGTCGAGGTATTTGAAAACTTGGTCAATATTTTTTCCTAATTTGGGTAATACATTTTCTTATAAAGGTCGACATATTTATAAGTTTGTCCATCGTTCGCCTATTGTATAACTTCAGTCGACATATTTCTTGATTTTACTAGCATGTTTTCTTACTTGTTATAAATT
Organism: Cepaea nemoralis; assembly: GCA_014155875.1. Classification (NCBI taxonomy): domain Eukaryota; kingdom Metazoa; phylum Mollusca; class Gastropoda; order Stylommatophora; family Helicidae; genus Cepaea; species Cepaea nemoralis. The sequence continues at coordinate 114,036 of JACEFZ010027971.1, read as the reverse complement.
CGGATGAGATATTTCTTTACTTGGTCAATATTTTTCACCTTTGGCTAACAAATGTTCATACATTTTATAAGTTTGGACGAGACATCTATAAGTTTGATCGATATTTTTCCTATTTGGCTAACATGATTTCCTACTTGCCCAATATTTGTCACATTTGACGAACAATTTTCCTACTTTTCATAAGTTTGGTCGAGATATTTCCTATTTTGGTTACCTTTTTAAATTAATTTGGTTACAATTTTTCCTACTTTTTACAATGTTAGTCGAGCCGTTTCTTATTTTGACCAACTGTTTTGTCAGTTTAGCTAACAATTTTCCCTACATTTTATAAGTTGGCCGAGACGTTTCTTATTTTGGCTAACAGTTTTGTCAGTTTGGTTAACAATTTTTCCTACTATTTTATAAGTTGGTCGAGATATTTCTGTATTTGGCCAACATTTTCATTAGTTTGACTAGCCTTTTTCCTATTTCTTATACGCTTGGTTGAGATATTTCTTATTTTGACCCCGAGTTTTATAAGTTTGGCTAACATATTTTACTATACTTTATACGTCTGGTCGATATATTTCTATATTTGGCCAACATTTTAATAATTTGGCTAACATTTTTTTTCTTATTTTACTGTTGGAGTGGAACATAGAACCTGTACTTTTGTCAGGATGTGAAATGTGGTAATGAGCCGACACATTGAAAAACATATATTAGCTTTGGAACTAGGTTTCTGCGGAAAGATGCAAAGACCCCCTTTGGCCAGGCAGAAGAATTAATGAAAGTGTAAATGTCTGCTCCGAGAAGCGATAACTTTGCTGGTCATGACAGCGGGTACGTGATATGTCATGTTATATGAGAAGCCTAAGACTGATCCGGGGAAGCTTGTTGTGTTCACGGGTAATATTATATGATAAATATAGCTAAACACTCGTCGGTGTATGACCCGATAGATGTTAAGTAAAAGGTACACCTCCCCCAACTGGCCTCGGTGCTCACATCTCTCCTCTATGTCTATGAGAACGGGTTAGTTGAATACTGTGATGACTTGATTATAGTTGTGTATATTATATTCGAAACTGCCTTGTGGTGTATAGAGGCCTTGGTAGTAGTAGTTTCGTGTTCTTTACTGTTACTTGGTGACCCTGTGACGACTCGGAAATAGAAAAGCGAGAGAATGAACACCCTTTTAAACCTCCGACGCCCTGTTGACGAGGGTGCAGAATCACTCCCGTACATGGTGGTCATCACGAATTAGGTCCCCTGGTTCGATCGCCAACATAATACCGTTGTTTTTTTTTTCTGTAGTATCCCTCTTAACCACGTGTCTCGGCTGTATCCATACGCATGTGACAGATACAACGCCCTCTTTGCCCGGATGTAGCCGTTTCCCACAGGTCCATATACATTGTGGTAATACATGTCTATCTTGTGAGATGTTGGTTTACTTCTACCACACTAATACATACGAGTAGAGGCATGGAGCTTGAAATGGGGAAACGGTAGCCGTGAGCATAAAAGGAAAGAAAAAAATGTCTGATAGGAGGTGGCTTTAAAGCGTTGGAACAAGAATAGCTGTGATGAAGGTTGTCTTTTGCAAAATTGGAAAACATACTGACTAATATAAAGTTGACAACTGTAATGAGAAATAAAAGGAGTGTTTAAGTACTACATAGAACCCGTACTTTTGTATGACTGTGAAGCGTGGTCAATGAGCAGACAAGTTGAAAAGCCTCTAATGCCAGTGGCGTTGTGGATTCTGAGACATAGTTTTTAAAAAGTTCACTAGACAACCGCATGAAACTCCCTCCAAATACTACAAGGCAACATGACAAAACATACAACGTAGCAGACACATAGATACTATACCGGCTCTGTAAGGGAACATACTTTGATAATGTAGACATAACGGCCGCTTTCTAATAATACTGCACACATCTATAAGCAGTGGTAAACCCGTATACACAGATACACGATACTTTCCTAAAGTAGACTCTAGCCATGTTCGCAGTGCAGCTATATAGAGGCATGGCTGAGTTGATGTGAAATATTTTTGGTTATTTTTACACCCGGATGTAATAGGCGACAAGTCACAACACAGCTACGATGCGCTGACAAGGGTGCCCTTATCAACTTCACATACTGGTCAATCTATATACACCACCCAATAACATAGTACACCATCCGTCTTCAAGCCACAAGCGTTTTCAATGTCACAAGAATAACGAACTACTGATATTTAAGATCAGAGTGGCACATGCTGATACTGTTTGTGATATCTCCTACTCATACCACCTGTTTTAACTAAATAAGGACACATACACCTAGCCCATAATCTCCAATCGGCAATTATGAGAAAAATCGAGGGTAGTGTTATTGATTTTTATTGGATGTCCCGACAATAGGTGTTAATCCCTTAATCCTCTTCCAACCTTGTTATGAACCTTTATTAATATCGCGAACTATTTGCAATGGCGGAAATATCAGAAATATTATTAACCCGACTTGGTCATTACGAGGATGATAATCCCATGGATTAGCCGTTATGAAGATGCGTATCGATTTTTTGTAACACCTGTTGAGGTTATGAGTATATCATATTTTGAATGTTATGTTAGATTATATTTCGTGACTCGTAGGTGCAACGGTAACATTTGCTGCCTGTCATTTTCAGCAGCGGTGGGACTTGTGGCTGCGGCGACACGGCCGGACAAAGCGACCCTGACCCGTATGATAAACTAGACACCCACACGTTGATGACTGGAAATCTTACCCACGACAAAGTTGCGAGATTCGAACCTGTCACTTCCACGGTGTCTGGGGTACCCCCTAAACATACTCCGCAACCAGCACACCCCCTCTACTTTTCTAAACATAACCGGGTTAATAACAACCGAGCTCGAAATCACAACTAAGTAACCACATATTATCAATATTTCTTCTACCACTAGACCACCCCACTGGGATTCGAACCCGATGATAGTGTTCAGAAGCGATAGCTAGCTACTCATCCACTCACCCCACCCCTTAACAACGAATATCACAAAGTCATACCCACTAAACCAGTATAATCGACCACTTTCAAAGTTTTCATTTGAAGAGCTGTAACCGGTATGCTGATAGTATTTAAGTCCCAGCCACTATAGATAATAGTAACCCTGTTATAACAAACAGTCGACCCCTTTACAATAGACATATAATGAAAATATCCTTGGTCTTCTGACGACCGACGCCGAAATTATGCGTTGAATGTGTCGATGGTATACCTCCATGCCTATATTTACCCACTTCTCCACTCGATCACCCTGGCTCTTACCAAGGAACGGGCGTAATTATCCAACCAATCCGCCCTTCGCCCACCTCTTAACAAGGATCAGAAGCAGTTATTTAGCTATTTGTACACTCACCAACCCCTTGACAACGACCTGGAGCCTTTATCTAGCAACTCCTCTGTCTCTTAGCAAGGAACCGACGCATTTACTTAGCCACTTCGCCACTCGCCCATCACTTTAAATTGTTCGGAAGCTTTTATATAGGTACATCACCACTCACCAACCCCTTAACAACGAATACCACGAAGCCACGCTACCTTACAACCGTTACTACAGGCCATCTTTACTTTTTTAAGGTTTTCATTTGAAGAGGTGTAATCTATATGATGATAGTTTTATAAGCCACTACGACCCACTACAGCTCATATACACGCCATATTTACCTTTTTACTTATTACAATTTTCATATCACACCCGGTGCGCCTCGAGGGTTCGAACCGTCTAGCCCCACCACCCACACTCGTCACTGACCGGCTTGTGGTCACTCAGAAATGACTGGCCATGTGGTTACTACAAGACACTGACTGGGTTCAAACCGCACCCGGCGACCGCCCCTGCGCTCGCTCGCCCGCCCCGCGCGCCTTTGGTTGTTGTTTATTTTAATTTTATTTTTTACAATTATTTTTTAAAATTAGTTAAAATATTATACACACACTCAGTTATCTGCCCTTAGAAACATGTCTTTTCTTAGATGTATCGCCCCTTACATATGACCTAAGTACCTACCCTACCCAAACCGCCCTGGTCCCGAAGCTGGATTGGGGACAATCCAGCGAGGTCAATCCAGAAAGTATAATTAGGAGCACACAGAAACCCTAACCCCTAAACCCTAACCCTAACCCCTAACCCTAACCCCTAACCCTAACCCCTAACCCCTAACCCTAACCCCTAACCCTAACCCCTAACCCTAACCCCAATCCAACTGGATTGGGGTCAATCCAGCACCACAATCCAGATTTCCTACTCAGTTAGGACGTAACATACTACTCACGTGCCATACCGGTACGCATGGGCGGTCATGTTTTGCCATCTCACGCGATCACCAGAGTCGTAGATCAACTCTATATTCTTGTCTCGACCATACCACGTGGCCAACCCATCCAGATATTTACCTCTCTGCCTTCCCCTATTTCTTTTCCCCTCAATCTTGCCAGTTGTCACGAAGTTCTTCAATTTATTTCTTCTCATAACGTGTCCAAAAAATTGTGACTGTCTACGTCTAATTTCTCTAATCAGCTTATGATTTTCATTTGTTTCTTGCAGGACTTGGTCATTGGTTTTTCTGTCTGTCCATGATATATTTTGCATTTTCCTCAGAAACCAGATTTCAACAGCCATAATATGATTTTCAGCTTGTCTGCTCAGTGTGCACGCTTCACATCCATGCAAAAGTACAGGTTCTATGTAACACTTCAACACTCTTTTTCTCGTTGTAAATGACATATTCTTATTGGTCAATATGTTTTCTATCTTGTAAAAGACTACTTTCGCCATGGCGATTCTTGTTCTTCAATGCATCTCCAATGAGATGTTATGACCAAGCTAGCAAGTTACTTTCTTGACTCTGTCTGGTTATCTTGCTCTCCTTACACCTATTTATGTACATACATGTCTACTGATTTATCTACTTGTACGTCTGGGACAACAAATGCGACTGTTCAAACTGCTGCAGGTGTCTTTGTATTGGGACGCTTCGCTGGCTGTTGCAGATGAGGACGGAGCACGTATGGAAACGTCCCGAGTGCTGAGATATTTGGTCTTTGTATTTTTAGTTTCCGCTCGCAAGCTTTGAACTCAAGTGTAGTCCATACACACTATTTATAGTAGTGATGGACTGTATTTTGCGTGTGGATTAGCTTTCCCTGTTAACAGTGTCCCTCGCCTTCAGGTGAACCCACTCCGACTTCAGAGGTACTTGTAATTTACGTCCCCAAGTCAAGGGCGACAGGTCGACATTTTAGTCCAGCTGTCCGGTGTAGGGGTTGAACCGCTTACCTCGGCATCAGCACAACGAATGTTTAAGAACACGCGTTCTTACCCATTCGGCCATGCGGACTTGCTGTTGGGTCTTGACTAACACAACGTAACTGAAAATTGCGATCAGACAAAACAATAGACACACTGCTACTTGGAGACAGAAGTCGAGTAGATAAATCAGTAAATATGTATGGACATAAATAGGTGTAATGAGAGCACGATAACTAGGCAGAGTCCAGCAGATAACTTGCTAGCTAACTAAATATATACACACACGCAGTTGGAGAGGGAGATAAGTAGACAAAGGGAGTAGGGACAGAGAGACAGACTGATGGAGGGGATTGGATGGGCAGATAGTTGGGTAGATGGATAGACAGACCGGCATATCTGATCTGCAATATATTATTTGTTGAACTATTCAAACTTCCTCGAGATCGTTTCGTTTTCCCTGTATTTTATTCCAGATTTATTTGCTTACGCATAAGCAGGTTAGTATAACATTTCTCCAACCTTGATTCAGTTCTCTTGTTTGACTGCTCGATATTTGAATATGTCATTACTGCAGTTTCTTTTCTGTCATCATCCGTGTAATGTGTTGTTTTAAACAGCCGTCACCTGGTTAGCTGGCACACAATTAATTCTCCCTGACAGACACTGGTGCCTGTATGTGTTCCCCCGTTCGCTTCTCACGACTCTTTCATCAGCTTCATATTAGACAAGCGTAAATATTTGAATTACATGAAGTGTGAGCTTGCCTATGCTGTCAGTAAAAGGAACCACCTACATAGAAAACCCTCCCGGATTTCGCCGAGTCCACAAACGTGCATCAGCTAAACCCTGACAAGGAAGCCTGAGTGTCATGTTGTCCTGGTGCAGTTTGAGATGGATGTTTGTCTAGCCAAGAAGAGCCTGTCTCGAGCACCAGAACAAATAGTTCGGTAAAGTTAAGCTGACCTCGAAGGCCAACGGTATGCAGACTTGAAACAGTTGATCGACTGATGATGTGTTTTTGCCGCGTTTACTGGAGAATTTCGGGCTTTGCGTTGTTATCAAGTCGCTGAGGCGGGATTGTTTGGAGCTGTGGAACTTTGCACCGTTGTCAACTTTCTGGTGTGAAACGAGAAGGCGTGGGGTGGGCGAATCATTACGTTTAATAGGGCGTGGTGAGGGCAACAGTTGCAACAGCAGTAATATTTATAGCAGTAGCAGCAGTAGAAATAGCAGTGGTGGTGGTGGTAGTAGTAGTAGCAGCAGTGGTGGTGGTGGTAATAGTAGTAGTAGCAGCAGCATTAGTAGTAGTAACAGCAGCAGCAGTATTAGTAGTAGCAGTAGTAGCAGCAGCAGCAATAGTAGTAGTAGTAGTAGTAGTAGTAGTAGTAGTAGTAGTAGTAGTAGCAACAGTAGCAGCCGTGGTGGCAATATAGTAGTAGCAGCTGCATTAATAGTAGCAGTAGTAGCAGCAACAGCAGCAATAGTAGTAGTTGTAGTAGTAGTAGTGGTAGTAGTAGTAGTAGTAGTAGTAGTAGTAGTAGTAGTAGTAGTAGTAGTAGTAGTAGTAGTAGCAGCAGCAACAGTAGCAGCCGTGGTGGCAATATAGTAGTAGCAGCAGCATTAATAGTAGCAGTAGTAGCAGCAACAGCAGCAATAGTAGTAGTTGTAGTAGTAGCAGCAGCAGCAGTAGTAGAGTAATATCATCATGTTACAATTAGTTATTTTGTTATTATTATTATATTATTACTAATATTAATGTAGTAATATAATAATAACAAAATAACTAATTGTAACATGATGATGCGGATGATGATGACGAAAGCTGACTTGGTCTCAATACGAAACATTGTGACATTATAACCCGGAAAGGTGTAACCCGGTCAAAAATGCCTGAAGAAGTCGGATGTGTCGGCCGAAAGGTGCAAATATCACAGCTCTGTTGTAGACAAGCATAATGAATCACGTCTAAAACAACATTCCGGACGAACGCAGAGGAAGAAGAAGAAGAAGAAGAAGAAGAAGAAGAAGAAGAAGAAGAAGAAGAAGAAGAAGAAGAAGAAGAAGAAGAAGAAGAAATATTAAAATCACGAACGAGTAAATTCCAGAGTAGTAGAAATAGGCACATCAAGGCAACAGTCACATCACACATCAAGGCAACAGTCACATCACACATCAAGGCAACAGTCACATCACACATCAAGGCAACAGTCACATCACACATCAAGGCAACAGTCACATCACACATCAAGGCAACAGTCACATCACACATCAAGGCAACAGTCACATCACACATCAAGGCAACAGTCACATCACACATCAAGGCAACAGTCACATCACACATCAAGGCAACAGTCACATCACACATCAAGAGCACTAGTGGTCGGACATAGATGGTCTGGAAAGAATTGTTGAGAATACGGATTAGTGGAGCAATATGGTCAGACTACACAATTATCAGTTTTAGTATTGACTGCCTGGCGATGATGATGATGATGATGATGATGATGATGATGATGATGATGATGATGATGATGATGATGATAAAAGCAGAAAAAAGTAACCTCATTTACTGCCGCTAAGGTATAATAGCGATATTATGCTAGTGGACTATTTTCTGTGACTGAACGGAACACCACGAGGACAATATTATTATATTATTAATTAATTATCGTTTGAGTGGGGATAATTGAGTATGAAATTGGTCGCAATGCTTGCAGGTGAGGACGAGGCCCGACGTAATTAATCAGCTCGCAGCGGGGATAGTTAGCATTCACGCCCTTAGACCTCTGCTGACAAAGACTGAACCACTTTGGACTTATCCCTAGTGCAGTGACATCGATTCTTCAAGACGATCACAGTGAAGCTAAAACTAATTTTTGCGAGTCAGTTCTGTGATATCGGAAGCAATAAATCGATGTATATCTTTTGAATATGATGTAATTGTTTGTCATATGTAGTCTATATAATCAATCAATCAATCATGTGCCATGCCGGAAAGCGTTGGGGTCATGACTCGCCATTTCACTCGATCACCAGAGTCGTGGATCAGCTCAGTGTTCCTGTCTCGACCATGCCATGTGGCCAATCCATCCAGGTATTTACTTTTCGGTCTTCCCCTAGGTCTGTTCCCTTCGATCTTGACAGTTGTCACCAAGTTCTCCAATCCGTTTCTTCTCATAACATGTCCAAAAAATTTTGACTGTCTACGTATAATTTCTCTAATCAATTTACGATTTTCATTTGTCTCCTGTAGTTCTTGGTCATTGGTTTTTATGTCTGTCTAAGGTATTCTTTGCATTCTCATCAGAAACCCCATTTCTGCAGCCATCAGAGGTTTTCAGCTTGACTGTTCATTGTCCAAGTTTCACATCCATACAAAAGAACAGGTTCTATGTAGCACCTCAACACTCTTTTTCTCGTTTCAATTGACATCTTTTTATTGGTCAGTATTTTTTTTTTTTATCTTGCTAAAGGCTACTTTCGCCATGGCGATTCTTGTTCTAATCTCTTCAAGGCATCTCCCATCAGATGTTATGACTGTTCCGAGATAATTGTACCGATTCACTGTTGAAGAATATTCCAATTTACTTGTATATTACATCGTGGTATTTTGTTCTGACTAGTGACGACCATAATCTGTGTCTTTTTACAATTTAATTTTAACCCCCGTTGCTCACTGTGTGTAACAACCGCATCTACTAATTGTTGCAGATCCTGCTCATTGTCTGCAATCAATACTGTATCATCTGCATATCTACTGTTATTGATGTTTCGTCCTCCAATGCTTATTCCATTTATAGCTTCTACATTTCTGAAAATATTTTCACTGTATAGGGAAAAAAGATCTGGAGACATTACACATCCCTGCCTAACACCTCTCTTAATAGGCTGATATTGTCCCACTTCATTATCAATCCTAATGGCAGCTTGTTGTTTCCAATATATGTTTTTATAAGTCTAATGTCTTTCCCATCAATTTATAGATCTGCAAGCATATCTACCATGTTGACATGTCTTTCTCTATCGAAAGCCTTTGTGTAGTCAATAAAGCAAAGATGTATATCTTTGTTTACTTCTACAGGATGGTCTGTCTTCAGGCGAATCATAATGAACTAGGCACTTTTAAAGAAGGTAGTTTGCCGTTGCTTTCCTTCCATGGCAGTGACCATACTGGCCGGTGACGCCAGCCATTGTCCTGTGAAAGAGATCTTCTGCACACCGTCGCGAAACTTGAGACCATAACCAACAACTATCTGTCGGCTGCCCTCAAAATTTCATCCACCACCTGCCTTCCGTGGCTTCTTTTGAATACTTCCAATAAACGAATACGAAATAACACCACATAATCCACAGGAAAACACTAAAAGCAGCGTCTCCCGAAGAATAAACGCGTCAGGTCGTCGCCATTTTTACTAGTGGAAAGTCTGTATAAGAGAACAGCAAAAGTAAAAAAAAAAAAAATATTGTGCATTTGATGCCATATTCCAAACATCACTCAGCACTAGTGAAATGGTCAATATCACATGTCAATCTCAATTGTCAATTTTTGTTTTAAAGTTGCATATGCTTTACGGGATATCCTTTACTGAAACAAGTTAAAGAATTAAAATATCTTGGAAGTATGTTCACAGACGATGGCAGATTGGACAAAGATATCGAAATCAGATGTCAAAAAGCTAGTGCACATACATATCAACTACCACCCTTAATGAAACATCCAAATATACACATGTCCGCAAAACGACAGATAATAAATAACATATTCACACCAACCCAATGCTACCAATCTCAAACTTGGACTTTATCCAAATCACACTCTCGCAAAATTAATACTTGTGAGATGAGATGCCTGAGGAGAGCTGCCAACTTAACAATCAGAGACCGAGTAAGAAATGTTGTTATCAGACAGACTGTGGGATCAACACCTTGTGCCACATTTATTGAAAGACAGAAGATCTCAAACTTGGACTTTATCCAAATCACACTCTCGCAAAATCAATACTTGTGAGATGAGATGCCTGAGGAGAGCTGCCAACTTAACAATCAGAGACCGAGTAAGAAATGTTGTTATCAGACAGACTGTGGGATCAACACCTTGTGCCACATTTATTGAAAGACAGAAGATCAAGTGGTTTGGCTATGTTGTTAGAATGCAACACCAGCAACTACCATCACTGGCCTTACATCAAAGATCATCTGCGACGAGACCACGAGGACGTCCAAGAAGAAAATGGATTGACGACATCAAAGACATTGTACAATCACACGGAATGACATTACCAAGTGCCGTCCACCGGGCGCCGGAGCGCAAATTATTCCTCCCCACGACGCTTGACGGCAGAAGTAGAAGATGATGATCATGATGATGATCCTTTACGGGACGTTACAGTCAACATCAGCATTTTACTGATGTCTTGGCAAAGTGTTACTTTCAGTAGTTTGCCATTGCTTTCTGAACGACCGGCTCCCATACCAACACGTTAAAACCAGCGCGACACGGTTTGCTGCAAAATCGGTCGCCACTGTGTTTCGAACACGGGTAAGCGTCATTATGAATCGCGTCCGCGACGGCATCGCCATGGAGTCCGACAATCCAGGTATTGATATGATTAATATCACACTAGCCGCCCACACTTCCCAAGCCATTTTCTGGTACTCTTTTTCGGCTGGACCAACATGGGTGCCCAAATAAATTCATCATCATCATCAAGTGCCCTGCCAGCTGGTGTTGGCGTTCATGGCTCTCCACAAGAATAACTACTACATCCGGTTTATTCCATCCACGGATAGCCGCTCAAGCAAGGATACAGATGAGTAACATTAATACTTTCATGTAGTGTCTTTCGTGTATTTGTTTGTTTATTTTTATTTGTTTGTTCTGTTGCTGACGACGGCTTTGGCCGCAACGTCCATTTTGTTTCTTGTAGTCGTGCTCTAGTAAAGCTCACAATCTACTTCTCGTTTTTCGTGATTCATGCATGGCTCTCCACAGATCTCGGTCTTTGGTTTTCTGGATCAACTCTGCTGCTGATATTCCTCCATGCCACCGTCTCAACCCATCCAGCATCATTTCTTTTGGCCTGCCTCTGCTTCTCTTCCCCTCGATCTTTCCAGTTGTCACGATGTTCTCCAATGCCTCTCTTCTCATCACATGACCAAAGAAAGATGTTTACCTCTTTCTTATTGTTGTATATAATGTTCTAGTTTCATTAGCCTCTTTCAGGCAGTCGTTGTTAGTTACTCTGGCAGTCCAAAGAATTCGTAACATACGTCTCAGGAACCACATCTCTATTGCTTCTAATTTCTTCTTAATTTGTTCATTTACATTCCACGATTCACTGCCATTCAGCAAAACTGGTTCTACATAGCATTTCAGCACTCTTTTTCTTACATTCAGTAATAGTGACTTATTGCATAAGATACTCTTCATTTTCTGAAATGCGGCATTTGCTTGCCCTATTCTGCTTTTAATCTCTGTTGTACATTTTCCATCTGATGTTATAAATGCCCTTAGGTATCTAAAATTATCCACTTGGTTAAGAATGTGTCCTTCTATTTTTATGTCACATTTTGGTATCACCATTTCCAAATCAATTAGAAATTAATAAAAAAAAAAAAATCCTCCGCCGTGCAGTTTGGATCCAATGACCAAGGGCCGGCAGGCAAACGTCTGTTTACAGCGCTACCGCGCTCCATTAAAATAGGAATCTGGTTTTTATCTGTCCATGCATTCAACTACATGTAGGGTTACAGGTGCCGGGATTTGCTGGAAATGTTTGTTCAACCTGATATAAATGATTAGAATGGTAATAATAGGCTCTGGGGCAAGGTGAGAATATAGGATTGTCATTAAACTTTTCAAGTTAGTTGTGTCCTTTACAGCACGTCGCAATCAACCCTAACATTTGTTGGATCTTTATGATTTACTAGACCAGTATTTTTCAACCTTTTTTGACTCTTGCACCCCTTTACCATATTTTCAGAACGTCATCCCCCCCCCCCCTTTTTCGTATTTCCCCCTATAAATCCCCCCCCCCCCCCCGCTACACAGTATAGGTAAAAATGGAAGCTAAATTTAATAACACGTACTAGAACAAGTCTAGATGTCTACACAAAACGTGATTTGCGGGTATACTTACGTTATAAATTGAATTTCAGAAGGACGAGAAGTACAGAACTGTAAAGTATGGAGGGAAAAACACTATCAAGCAATCGGTTCTTGTAATAACGCGATCTTGAAATATCCGTAATTCTCCCCCTGGAAACCCAAAATCCCCCCCCCCCTTTCCCCCCACCCACCCACCGGTTGAGAACCACTGTACTAGACAATTTTTACGTTCAGCAGTTTTCCCACTGCTTTCTGAATGACCGATGTAAATTTAATCGAAATCAACGCAAGGCTGTCTGCTTCCAAATCGTGTGCAGCTGATTTCGAACCCTTGACTCTGTATGTTGGAGAACTGTGAAACGCGGTCACTACCCCTAAGCCACAGCATTAAAAGTTAGCCAAACTAAATGCACGGAAGTTTAATAGAAGGCACGCGTTCCAGTATGTTCCCTATATAATATAGGGGTTAAATAAAGGCAGGGGGGTCGACCACAATAGGTTGCAATAGGTTTTATATTCCATGGCAGCTGAAGAAGAAGAATATAAATGAAACAAAAAGGCACAACGGATAATATTAAAAACAGCATAAATTCTGTTAACTGATTCAGTGCAGAATGGTAATAACTCGCCAAATGTGACACACACACACGCATACACACAACACACACACACACACACACACACACATTAAACACCCCCCCCCAACCCAACCCCCCCCCCCCCCACCCCATTTAGACAAAAGGATGATATATCACCATACAGGGGGTCTACTGTTATTTGTTTTGTTTCGTGGTTTCTTGCAATTTTAATGCTCAGTGAACGGAAACTTACACTATAATACTGATTTATCTGGTTGTGTACCATGTGTGGTCCATACCTACTGTTGTTGGGCACCGAATCAGTGAACATACCCCATGACGAGATTGAAAAGTTATGATCGCCAGTGTCTACTCCAGACCTAGACGCTGTTTTGTTCGTCCGCTGGCTGTTGACTCGGGCGTCGTCCACACTGGACTGATGTTTGCATGTGGGCTAGCATTCCCTGTTACAAGTGTCTCCTGCCATCAGGAAAACCCACTCCAACTTCTGTGTTACTTGTAGTTTAAGTTCCCAAGTCAAGGACGAGACGTCAACGTTTAAGTCCAGCTGACTGGTGTTGGGAGAGAATCTCTCCATTAGCGCACCGGAAGTTTAAGAGCTGGCGCTCTTAACCTTTCGGCTACGCGACAGCTGAACGAGAAGAACATACAATTAATTAAAATGTATGTTAAGATCCTGCGAATAAACACCAAGCACAATCACCTTACAAGGACCTCAGCCTAGGTGAACAAAAATCACAGCGGGGAAATGAATACAAATCATATAATACTGACTATGATGAGTGATAATAAATACCTTAAAACACGTCACATGCGTCCAACGTTTGGGTCATAACAACATGTGTAGATAAAAACACAAACGTGACTAAACATATTATAAACAGGAAGAAGACTAGTGATCGGAAAATTAATAGGCCATCCCAAGCCTTTTCTGTACAGCTAGGATAGGTAGACCTAATCCTCTAGCAATTGTCAAGTACTAAATGAGTTCGGTAATACGAGCTTAATCTACGCATTTTCTAAACACGAGTATTCATTGTGTGACAGCCTATCCTGGATAAACTCTCAGCCCATTCTACGTTAGAAGATTTCAAATAACGCACGGAATACACTTCCGGCTGTACCACTACCAGTAATGTTAGAGTGGGGGTTTTACAAGTGCATCATACTCTATGAATATAAATGTGTTTGCAGATATCATTGCCATGAAAGAATTATCCGTGAATAACGTATGTGTCATATAAGATCAACATTTGAACATATTTAAAATTGTTACAAATTTTACACTGGTCTCGCTATCTCTCTCTGTCTCTCTCTGCAAACTGCTCTCTCTCTCTCTCTGTCTCTCTCCATACACACATATATACAAACAGATACTATGTACTCATGTATGTATATGCATATGTACATTCGTAGAGAGGGAGAGAGAGAGAAAGAGAGAGAGAGCGAGAGAGAGAGAGAGAAGAAGAAGCAGAAGAAGAAGAAGAAGAAGAAGAAGAAGAAGAAGAAGAAGAAGAAGAAGAAGAAGAAGAAGAAGAAGTCATATAAAACACAAATACATAAAACAACAGCCTATGAGAAAATGGAAATGAAAAAAAAATGGAAGCAATAAAAAATATGCAATGAAGTATTTTAGCCACATTAAAAGAAATGACACAATTATACAATCACATTGGAGGGAAACGTCAAAGTCAAGCATGCAAACGATAAGCAAGGACACAAAAAAGAGGAGAATAACATCAAAATATGGACAAACAGCAGTCTGTGAAAGTATGTAACCATAGAAACATACAGTAAGTATTAGAGTTCATTGTATCCAATCTTCATTGATTGGCTAAATCCTATGGGACACTGGTAATAAGGAAAAGTAGCCCACAAGAAACAATTGGTCCAGTGTACTCCCTTGCTGTAGCAACTAGTGGTAATAGCACGTGTGTTGAATACGTTCGTGTTCAAAACGAGCGAACGAAAATCAAAAACACGCAGCGAAATTACTGGAATACACATAAGCAAAGAATAATTACAAAATTCGAAATCTCCCGAAGACGCGTTGTTCGATACGCCGTTATAACTTCCTTGTAAACTTGGATTCAACCGACTCAGTGTCAAATAAACAATAAGTGTGTACCAAACATGGTGCACGATCAAATGAACATGTATTATAATGTAGATCTCAATTCATTGAGCACTAAAATTGCGGAAAAAGACAAGCAAAACAAATAAAATGATGACCCTAATGTGGCGATATATCACCCTTCTGTCCAAATGGGCGGTCACATCTGGCGATATATTCTCCATCAGCAGTAAATCATTTAACAGTCATGATACTTACCTTAATGAGGTTCTATACTGGCCAAGACCTATTGACGCGTCCTCGCCGAGCGTCCTGGGCAACAGGTCCCTTCGGGGTCCTGGCTGAAGTCAATAGGATCGCCGATTCCTCCGAAGTCGGAGAGTGTCTGCCTGTATGGCGAGGAACCACCAGTCTGCACACCAATAAGCCAGACATGGGACAACGGATACTCACGCAAACCTCAGGTCCTGTATGACATCACACTGATGTTGGACAACAGGATGCCTTCATCCGACATACAGGACTTCGCGTTGGAGCTCAAGCCAACGAACACAAGCAAGCAAGCAACTTACCTTAATATATTGAGTGCTAGTTCCGTTAACTTAATATACTGAGTGCTAGTTCTGTTGTCGAAATATTGAATGCTAGACCTAGTGCTAGTTCTGTTGTCTAAGTATTGAAAGCTGGACGGGAAATTAATCTCTCATTCGAAACGTCGAGGCATTGTCTTGAAACATGTCAGGCCAGCCACAAAGTCACACGTAAGATCTGTTCGTCACACGTAAGATCTGTCCACAAGCTGGCCACTGGAGTGAACAGCAATTGGTCTGCTTCTTTAATTATAATAATTCGTGGAGGTGTGTGATTGTGTTCTCCGCGTGTGTCACAGTCGTATATGGATCAAAACATGCGAGTATGCGTGTGCTCAAGCTTTGTGTGTGTGTGTGTGTGTGTGTGCGCGCATGCGCGATTTTGCCACACATTAAGTTCAGGGGGCTCAAAGTACAAAGCAGTTAACGGAATTTAAAAGACTAGAACCCTCGCACCGCCAAGCATGGCAACTTAAACAGTGGGATAATAATAGTAATACATTACTAAACTCCTGACGAGAAAATGCCTACGACTATATCACACTGAAAATACCGGTTCTAGTCCGCTCACCGAAGTCAGTTGGGGAAACCTTTGAGGCCACTAAGACAGTTCACAAATAAACACACATAGTATTGTTTTGGCACTCATAGAAGGAGAAGAAGGAAGTAAAGACTAGAGGACGCACTAAACAACATAAAATTTGAAAGTTATAGTTACCGACCGGGATTCGAACCTGTCACCTCCAAATAACGACGGCGCCTCGCTGCAGGAATATTCGACACATGACCAACTCTTTGTCTTGGGGTGTTTAGCTGGTCATAAGCCGAAGTACACTTGTTCCTGTAGCGAGGCGCAGTCGTCATTTGGAGGTGACAGGTTCGACAGGCCACACACACGCATTTTATTTTAATGTGCATGTCCTTTGCAGGATGCTGCGGTTCATCCAAACCCCAGGTTGTTTTATTGGGCAATTTTACGTTCAGTAGTTTTCGTCCGCCGGCTTCGTGGCTTAGAGGTTATGACTTTTCTCCGTAATCTCGTATACTCTCGTCGGTAACGTGATGACGGTGAGAATCAGCAGTGGTTCGAATCGCATCGGTAACTTACGGGGTATGTGAGCCGGCCGCTCAGAAAGCAATGGCAAACTACTGAACGTAATCTTGCCAAGAAATCAACATACAGCTGAAAGATGCTGCTGTTGACAGCGATGTCCTTTAAAGGATATGCAAACAAAAACAAAACAGTTTTCGTAATCCCCCATACCGCGTTCGAAACACAGCTGCGCTGTCTTTTTTTAAAATGACATGGTATGGGTGCCGGTCGTTCAGAAAGCAATGGCAAACTAATGAAGGTAAACTTGCCCAGGAATCACGAACAGCCAAAAAATGCTGGGGTTGACTGCTACGTTCGTAAAGGATATGCAGCTAACTTAGTTTGCCATTGCTTTCTGAACAGATAAATCAACGCCGAAGTCCAGCTAACCGGTGTATGGAATTAACACACTACTCCGCCATCAGCGCATAGACAGTTTAAGAACGAGCGCTCTTAACATTTCAGCCACGCTGATATATATGTACGCACACATACACTAAGTAGACAACTGTATATTTGTAGCTAACATACCACCAATGATCAACAGTCACATCTCAAGATGAGTGACATCACATCTACCATACCTCACAGTTGTCTGTTAAGCCTATTCAATACATGCTAGCATGCATTTTTTCTATGTCCTTGATGTGCCTACCAGTTGAAAGAACACACTAGATTGATCGAGAAAGCAGATGTTTGCTGTCTCTTGGTTTTCCCTCTCTATCCTTACCTGGCCAGGAAGGCTGGTGTTGATCGACTGGCCACAGCGGAGAAAATGACACGTACGCGCTAAACCTGGTGAACATTTAGGCTCGCGGATGAAGGAAATTCTGGTCGGGTCTGGGCAACGGCAAAGTCAGGCAGACAGGCAAGGCTAGAAGTTATATACCACGAAAAGGCCATGAGCATTGTTGCGTTTGAGTGAGAGTTTGAAGTCACATTGAAGGCATACAGAAAGAACGAATTTTCGAAGAAGCGATGTTAGAAAAGATATTCGGGAAATAACATGCACGGTAGGTGAGGAGTGGGAGGTGAGATCGGGAAAAATATGAATTTCTATTAATTGCAACGTTTTGGCTTTATTTTCTTAATGTAAACGGCAATACTCGTCTCTCTCTCTCTCTCTCTCTCTCTCTCTCTCTCTCTCTCTCTCTCTCTCTCTCTCTCTCTCTCTCTAAATAATGCCGAGGTAGCAGGTTCAACCCCTACACCGGCCTGTTGGACTAAAATGTTGACTTCTCATACTTGACCCGGAGACGCAGATTACAAGTACCTCTGAAGTTTGAGTGGGTTCGCCTGATGGTGGGGACACTGGTAATAGGGATAGCTAGTAATCCACACGCAAAAATCTGTCCAGTACACTAGAAGTAGCAGAACATAAATGGACTACGCTTGAGTTCAAGGTCTGGGATGGAGGGAGATGGGGTTGAAGAAGATGGGATAAAGAGAGGTGGGGTTGAAAGAGATGGGGATGAGAGAGATGGGATGGAGGGAGATGGGGTTGAAGAAGATGGGATAAAGAGAGGTGGGGTTGAAAGAGATGGGGATGAGAGAGATGGGATGGAGGGAGATGGGGTTGAAGAAGATGGGATAAAGAGAGGTGGGGTTGAAAGAGATGGGGATGAGAGAGATGGGATGGAGGGAGATGGGGTTGAAGAAGATGGGATAAAGAGAGGTGGGGTTGAAAGAGATGGGGATGAGAGAGATGGGATGGAGGGAGATGGGGTTGAAGAAGATGGGATAAAGAGAGGTGGGGTTGAAAGAGATGGGGATGAGAGAGATGGGATGGAGGGAGATGGGGTTGAAGAAGATGGGATAAAGAGAGGTGGGGTTGAAAGAGATGGGGATGAGAGAGATGGGATGGAGGGAGATGGGGTTGAAGAAGATGGGATAAAGAGAGGTGGGGTTGAAAGAGATGGGGATGAGAGAGATGGGATGGAGGGAGATGGGGTTGAAGAAGATGGGATAAAGAGAGGTGGGGTTGAAAGAGATGGGGATGAGAGAGATGGGATGGAGGGAGATGGGGTTGAAGGAGATGGGATAAAGAGAGGTGGGGTTGAAAGAGATGGGATAAAGAGAGGTGGGGTTGAATGAGATGGGGATGAGAGAGATGGAATGGGGGGGGGGGATGGGTTAAGGGAGATGGGATGGAGGGAGGTGGTGAAATAGCAGAACATTTCAAATATACCCAATACTTGGCAATTGCTTTATGTAATTCGCTATGTATTCTTCAAAACTTCGATTTTTGGTTCTATTTTCAAACCGAGAACCCAAAGAGACAAACACATTTTGAAATGTCCCAGTGTAATTTATCCGTTTATTTTCCGAGGGCGCCATGACACACAGTCTAAGGGGAGCTTTTATCTGGCAGGGTCAGAGAGTAGGGTCGGCTGACCGATTTGTCACCTTCTCCTGTGTTTGACATGGCAGGGAAAGTCACACATTTCACAGCCAGATTACCGCGCTGTGAAAATGTGCATACGGCATCATGGGCATGCCTCATCGAGATGCGCAATGAAGCAATGGGTAATTATAAACGGAAATGTAGGAATCTGCGAAACGTAAGAGTCATCAAAGTAGGGATATAACAAATATATAGGTTTGTGTAGAGGTTTTCAACTGGCTCTGTGTGGAAGCACAAATTTTTTTTTTGAGGGGGGGGGGGAGGGGGGGGGGATCCCATTTAGATGTAACGGGTTCCAATCAATCTATTTAAAACAAAGGTAGTACCGTACCAGATACCACCGTTGGTTAGGCGTTCAATCAATCAATCAGGTGCCGTCTCCACAATGAAGGTTGGCTGCAATGGATCTCAAATACTGTCTGTCTCTCGCCGTGACTGTCCATTCTCTCAGATTGCTGTTCGTCCATCTCTTGATGTTATTTTCCCACTTGTATAGTTGTCTACCTCTTGCTCGCTTGCCTTCAACCTTACCCTCCAGTTTTGTTGTTGTTTTTTTAAATAAGAGTCGTATGTCTTTTATCGTGTCCGAAATATTTCACTTGCCTCTTTTTTATTTCTTTCATCAACTCTATTTTAATTTCCAGCATCATTCTAGGCCAATATATATGAGATGGGTAGGCCAGTTTCCTTGCACGTCGCCCATGTTTCCCATAAAATTGTCCGGTACCCGTTTCCATAAGGCTGGGTGGACCCAAAGCTCTACTGATCGGTGCAAAATAATACTGCTTCTGCTGAGGATTAAACCCGGGCCATTGTTTTGGCAGACAAGCGCACAAACCACTATGCCCCCGCTTGTGCCTATAGCTTTCCCATGATATGTTAGATAGATATCCAGGACACACTAGACAACAGAAAACAGTTCCTCCTCACTCTCTCCTATGTCCGTTTTGAATTAAATGTTGGTTGTTTTATGCCAGTGAACTATAAACCTTTAGTTGGTCGCACACGATTATCGTCATGGAACAAGACTGGAGGGAAAGGTCCTGGAGATTTCCAGTGGATTCACTAACCACTACAACCTATCTTGAACCCTACTACATACTAACTGTGGAGACCTAGAGGCAGACACCGAGCGAGGCAATGTTTTATTTAAGGGCAATAAGTATCATAAAACACATCGAACTTAGAGCAGGAGAAAGACACATAGAGTCATGACCCGGGTGGGCCCTACCCCAGAGAATGTCAGGAAGATAAAGGGCCCAAACATTCGGGAAAGGGGACCCCTACTCCGCCACTAACGATTAGAAGCCTTCTGTTGTGCTTGCTCCGCGGTGGAGGTGTTATCACTCACACCCCATACATAGGGACATTAACAGCAAGAGAGTAAGATCCAAAAGGGGAATGTCATGAAGGGCGGAAATCGTGCAAGTGATATGGGATGAAGATGGGCATAAGGAGTTCACAAACAAGCTATTATTAAATCCGTATAACCTTTGGAACACGTGGCGCAATGAGAAAGCACAGCTGAAAATAAGACAGCTGATACTGAATATTGATGGGAAGGATACATTAAAAGCACGTGCTAAAGAACAGCGAAATTAGGTGAGAGAATGGGATGATGTTTCACAGCTAGATGGAAACAAGAACGGAAGTGGAGACGGTCACTGCGGCCCTGAGATGGCTTTCTGGGCTTCCATTCTATAGGGTAGTCATTCTGACTCTCAACCACCTCTCTGGAAGATTAAATCTGGACATTTCTAGCATGAATGGCTGGCAAACACAGAATCATCACAACTTCAAGAGCTGAAATGGAACTAATGCCAGGTTATGCCGGCGTACGTGGAGCAGAAAGGACCGATTGACTGGCCTCCCTGGGGAAACACTGAAGTTGAGCAAGGGATGAGTGATGATGATCATCACTACCATCAACTTCCACTTGTGCCATCAAGCTTCGTGGGGATGAATAATTGGCGCTCCAGCGCCCGATAGGTGGCATTGGATAGTGTCATTCCGTGTGAGTGTACAATATCTTTGATATCGTCAATCCATTTTCTTCTCGGGCGTCCTCTTGCTCTCGTCGCAGATGATCTTTGGTGTAGGGCCAGTGATGGTAGTTGATGGGGTTGCATTCTAACGAGATGGCCAAACCACTTCATTTTCTGTGTTTTTATACATGTGGCACAAGGTGTTGATCCCGCTGTCTGTCTGATAACAACATTTCTGACTCGGTCTCGGATTGTTAAGTTGGCAGCTCTCCTCAAGCATCTCATCTCACGTGTTGATTTTGCGAAAGTTTTATTTGGATAATGTCCAAGTTTGAGATTGATAGCAAAGGGTTGGTGTGAATATGCTGTTTATTATCTGTCGTTTTGCGGACATGGGTAAATTTTCAGTATGGGTGATAGTTGACATGTAAGTGCACTTGCTTTTTGACATCTGATTTCGATTTTTCTATCCAATCTGCCATATTCTGTCATCACACTTCCAAGATATTTGAATTCTTTAACTTGTTTCAGAGTTGTGATATTTATCTTTATACTTAGTGGACCAGGAGATTTGCTAACTTGCAGTACTTCGGTTTTGGCTGTATTTATACTCATATTGTATCTGCTGCACGAATCAATAACTACACGCGCTAGGACTGATGGAATCTGGAAACTAATTCGGCACGAGCAGAATGGATCGTGGTAGAGGACGGAGTAGAGACGTGAGTAACCAATGGCGAGTGGAACTATCGGTACCCATACTGTTTGACATCTTAGTCAGACGGAGCAGATATAGGCGTGTCCCCAGTACTGTCACGTCTGCAGATGCTGGATGGCAATTTCTGACAATATGGAAAGATAACATCAAGAGATGGGACTAAGACATGTCTGTGTAGGTGTAAAACCAAAGTGAAAGACGGCAATTGTTACATTTATTTAGAGAAATTATGGATTTTGAACTTCTGACCTTTCTATTGACACCGTAGTCACAGTGAGAGAAATGTTCATTTTCAAGTCCGACTAATTCATACTTTTAAACGTCTTCATTAAATCTTCTACGGCACGTTCAAACAAACCAGTTTATCACGCCCAATTATCTTCCTAATTTCGTATGACCATAACTTCCTGTCCCGCCGCATAATTACTATTTTCACTTCCTGTTTTGCACGTGCCACGAATTTGCCTCTTGCAACATGGCGAATGGCGAATGCCGAAAGAGAGAAATCACAAAGAGG
Organism: Cepaea nemoralis; assembly: GCA_014155875.1. Lineage (NCBI taxonomy): Eukaryota > Metazoa > Mollusca > Gastropoda > Stylommatophora > Helicidae > Cepaea > Cepaea nemoralis. The sequence goes on along the minus strand of JACEFZ010027971.1, from coordinate 91,660 downwards.
ATGGTACAACTTGAGGGGCTAACTGTTGACCCTGTCTGAATTTGTCACTCAACACCGAAGTTACAGAACTCGAGACATCCTCCCTGTCTCCATAAGATAACCACGATTTTGGTCTCAGGCAGCGGGTGTTCAATCCTACACGACACAGCTCATCTAATAACCCGGATAACTGTCTCGTGGCTAAGGCGTTACGGACGCGATTCGTAATCTCCTATACACCTGTTCGAAACACAGCGATGCTGGTTTTTTTTTTTCGCGAAAAAGATATAAGTGCCTGTTATTCAGAAATCAATGGCAAATTACTGAACGTAAAAACTGCCCAGGAATCACGAACAGCCAAAATGATGGGGTTGGCTGCTACGTCCTGTGAAGGACATGCAACTAAATAAATAATAATATGTGACTGTATGTTTGCATACATTCCTCTTTGTTTTTGGTTTTCGGAAAACATAATTTTATCTGCACACTGATATCTCCATAAATGATCCAGTCTCCTATCATAAATCCCACAAACAGAATCTCATTATAGTGCATGAACTCTGTAGCACCAGCGAGGATCCAAACTGTAAGTTACCAGGATCATATGTATATTGTTGCAGTAGATCCAGTTGTTCCGGTAGATCTAGTTGTTGTAGTAGATCCAGTTGTTGCAATAGATCCAGTTGTTGCAGTCGATAAAGTTGTTGTAGTAGATACAGTTATTGCAGTAGATACAATTGTTGTAGTAGATCCAGTTGTTGTAGTAGATCCAGTTGTAATATATTCAGTTGTTGTAGTAGATACAGTTGATGTAGTAGATCCAGTTGTTGTAGTAGATCCAGTTGTTGTAGTAGATCCTGTTATTGTAGTAGATCTAGTTGTTGTAGTAGATCCAGTTGTTGTAGTAGATCCAGTTGTTGTAGTAGATCCAGTTGTTGTAGTAGATCCAGTTGTTGTAGTAGATCCAGTTGTTGTAGTAGATCCAGTTGCTGCTGTAGATCCAGTTGTTGTAGTAGATCCAGTTGCTGCTGTAGATCCAGTTGTTGTAGTAGATCCAGTTGTTGTAGTAGATCCAATTGTTGTAGTAGATCCAGTGTCGCGAGATAAATAAACTTGTTAGTTGCGATCGATGACAACCAAGCCCGACATTAGTCTGCAAACACAATAGACCCTTTGATGTTGAACAGACTGAGAAAAATACGTTGTTAAAACTGTCTGCACCTGGTCGGCATTTGTGTATGAGATCAAAGTGAGTCACGTCGCGATGTCTACACACGGTCGACAATTTGTTGACAAGTTGTTGTTCGAGAGACGTGCACTGGCGTCATCTGTCTGCAGGGCGGGAATCGGCCGTTGAAAGTGATGGACAGAATGTCTGCCAGAGGTCGGAAGGATTCTGTGATGTGGGGGGGGGGGGGAAGGTCTCTGGCTCACAGACAGCCAGGATCATTGTTGTATGAGACAAAGAATTTCCCAGATGAAAGTGAACTTGACAGCGAATTGACTCCGGTTAGTCTAGAAACAAGGGGACAAAGCCAGATTCTGGACTGATTGGCGTCTGGACTTTTTGGTGACGTCACTCAAGCACCCATATAAAACCCAGTTGCGGTAAACAGGTGGAGGGAGTCGAGAAAAACATTCTGAAGTGTTAGGATCGGTGCATTATTCCGAGTTGCGTTACATAAGAGAGGCTATAATGTCTAAGTGGTGATAGTTATCCGCGGACATAGATCCAGTCTGATTGCATAGTTTCTCGAGTAGCAACCGAAATAGGCATATGGTAGGCTATTACTAATATCTAACTTAAGAGTATGATTAGGAATAGAAATAATGTATTATAGGTGCGGTGATATAATGTATTAGGATTAGTGATAGAGTGTTCTATAAGTGCGGTGCTAGAAAGTATCATAGGAGCGTCGGCACTAGTATCCTATTGTGTGGCTTCAACTGGCTTGTGTGATATATCATTTTGCTCGGGGAGTTGAGGACAATGTGGTGGAATAATAATTAGAGAGATTAAAGATGGTTGAGAGGGGGAAGAGGTATGTGAAATGGTAGGATCTTCCAGTAGGGCATCTGCTGGGTTTCTACCCGTTCCTTTATTCTTTCCTGGTGTTGCCATGTCTCAGATCATATGATTGAGTTATTTGGCCGTATGACAGAGATAGGATCTCTGTTATAGATCTGAGTGCTGCTATTGGCCTACACTTACCTAATTCCGGCCAGGATTGAGTTGCCCTCACCATAGAATTCTCTATTCTACAGGTTCCAGTTACAGGTCCACGTATGTGTGCTATGATTTTCAACAGGGAAGCTAACACAATTTTAGAAGATGATGGCTCAGAATTTGAAGACAGAAGTTGCTGAGAGGCCGCTATATTGGGCTTATACCCAAGTTGGTTTGCGGGAACCTGGCTTCTGCTGAGCAGGACATACTGACGAGATTTATGATTAGCAAGTGACAATTGTATCACTGAACAGTCAGATCATTGTAGAGATACACTATTGATACCAGGGACATTCATACCAAGTTTATACTGATACAGAGAACATTTAGAGTGTGGTGTTAATATGTGGAATCTTTACCACCAGTGACACTAGATCCATTGAGATTTCCCCAATAACAGTGACAATAGGGTTAGAATTTTCTGATTAACAATCCTTTAAATAACAGAGGAAATTCATAGTTTGAATCAGAGTGAAGACTCTCATGAGACAGTGTTTGTCATGGGTGTCCAAGCATCCTAGTGGTTCCAGAGACAACGGAGGAAGTCTTCACGTGACCGGAGGATTATCACCTGGGTGAGGCTACTTGTATGGGATACATGGTGCTGGTGTGTTTTCAGCACAGGGATGAGAATGACTATACTCCTGAACACTGATCTGAGTCTATAGACACTTTAGAGTACACGTCACACATTCTACACCTCACACACACACACACACACACACACACACACACACACACACACACACACACACACTTCTCCTACATATACTCTTTGCTTTAATAAATTTCTTGTTTTTATTTGTTGAGGCTAGAGTTGTCAAGTATGTTATGTTGGGGAAGAATGAGAGGGGGCATGATCCAGGGGTGAGTAAGAGTGAGAGGAAGGTGTCTTCAGATTGACGGAGTGTGTGGACGGAGTCTGCTGGATATCTCCAGGATAGAGATATTGAATTAAAACAAATGTGGGTGTTGATTCCCCTCACTCAAGGGACGACACTAAAGAGGTAAAGAAGAACAAATAACTATTACGACATTCATTCTTTACACACACGACATCCAGTTGTTGTAGTAGATCCAGTTGTTGCTGTAGATCTAGTTGTTGTAGTAGATCCAGTTGTTGTAGTAGATCCAGTTGTTGTAGTAGATCCAATTGTTGCAGTAGATCCAGTTGTTGCAGTAGATCCAGTTGTTGTAGTAGATCTAGTTGTTGTAGTAGATCCAGTTGTTGTAGTAGATCCAGTTGTTGCTGTAGATCCAGTTGTTGTAGTAGATCCAGTTGTTGTAGTAGATCCAGTTGTAGTAGAACCAGTTGTTGTAGTAGATCCAGTTGTAGTAGAACCAGTTGTTGTAGTAGATCCAGTTGTTGTAGTAGGTCCAGTTGCTGCTGTAGATCCAGTTGTTGTAGTATATCCAGTTGTTGTAGTAGATCTAGTTGTTGTAGTAGATCCAGTTGTCACGGTAGATCCAGTTGTTGCAGTAGATCCAGTTGTTGCAGTAGATCCAGTTGTTGTAGTAGATGCAGTTGTTGTAATAGATCCAGTTGTTGTAGTAGATCTAGTTGTTGTAGTAGATCTAGTTGTTGTAGTAGATCTAGTTGTTGTAGTAGATCTAGTTGTTGTAGTAGATCCAGTTGTTGTAGTAGATCCAGTTGTTGCAGTAGATCCAGTTGTTGTAGTAAACGCAGTTGTTGTAGTGAACGCAGTTGTTGTAGTAGATCTAGTTGTTGTAGTAGATCCAGTTGTTGCAGTAGATCCAGTTGTTGTAGTAGATCCAGTTGTTGTAGTAAACGCAGTTGTTGTAGTGAACGCAGTTGTTGTAGTAGATCTAGTTGTTGTAGTAGATCCAGTTGTTGCAGTAGATCCAGTTGTTGTAGTAGATCCAGTTGTTGCAGTAGAACCAGTTGTTGTAATAGATCTAGTTGTTGTAGTAGATCTAGTTGTTGTAGTAGATCCAGTTGTTGCAGTAGATCCAGTTGTTGTAGTAAACGCAGTTGTTGTAGTGAACGCAGTTGTTGTAGTAGATCTAGTTGTTGTAGTAGATCCAGTTGTTGCAGTAGATCCAGTTGTTGTAGTAGATGCAGTTGTTGTAGTAGATGCAGTTGTTGTAGTAGATCTAGTTGTTGTAGTAGATCCAGTTGTTGCGGTAGATCCAGTTGTTGCAGTAGATGCAGTTGTTGTAGTAGATACAGTTGTTGTAGCAGATCCAGTTGTAGTAGATCCAGTTGTTGTAGTAGATCCAGTTATTGTAGTAGATGCAGTTGTTGTAGTAGATCCAGTTTTTGCTTTGGATCAGTTTTTCATCTTTTCAACGTGTGGCAATTATGAAAAGAACCTGTAAGCGTTTGGCATGTGGTGTTATCGCAGACTGCACAGAATAAGCTGGCCATAAAGCAATCAAATGAACACATTCTTAAAGACGTTAAAGAAAACTGACAATTTGTGAGCTTCATGTAGAAATATGAATTGGAAACAAATAGGTATATTTAGCTCATGCGAAAAGAAGAGACATACTAAACACAGACATAATGCACATACCTTACAAGGAAATCCATCGTATACAGGTGAAAACAAAGTCAGTGACTTATCCAAAATTAGAAGCAATCAATAAATATATAAAATTAAATAATACAATTTAAAAAAAATAAGTACAATAGGTGGACGGCCGACGTTTCGATTCTAAGAATCTTTGTCAAGGACAAGACAACACAAATAAATAAAGAAACGAAAAACACACACACACACACAAACACACACAAATACACAAAATGAATGGACACAACTAATTGGTTCCCATGTGGGAGCAGAAATTGTGGTTTGAGCCGGTAAAGAAAATTATGTAGTCACACTATGAGACATAAATGTCCATTCTTGAAAATACTGGATGGCAAAGTTAAATAAGTGACAAAAAGGACGTCCCAGGGAGAGAAAAGAACAAACACATCACTACAAGCAGGAAGGATTCTGTGGCGTAGACTTAGGCTGGGTTAAGAAGAGTTGCCGAGAATAGGATACAAATAAATAAATGAATAAATACATAAATAAAAACAAAATAAATAAAAAAGAAAGAAAAGTAGACGGCAAGCTCCACTAGAACACGATCACAGGTAAGAAATGGACGTTGCAGCTAAAGCATTCGTCAGCATATTTAAAAAAAAAAGCGACACAACTACATGAACAACTTCTTCTTCTTCTTCTTCAGCGTCCCGAGCCATTTTTAAAAATCTGTATTCTTGTTGTGGGCTGGGCACGTCTTTCACTCCTGTGAGAATAGGATACGGTGAATAAACGAATTTAACGTAAGTCTTTCGAATGAGCGAATCAACAAGTTTTTTTTTTTTCACGAAATTTGTTTGCTTTGCCTCAAATAACTTCATTATAAATTGAAAAGATAAACTTGGAAACAACGAAACAATTATTATTATCAGTTACCGGTCACGAATATTTTCCTCTCGTCAATTGAAAAGAAAAAAAAATGTTCCAACATACCAACCTCGCTTTCTGTTAGGAGTTAACACTTAACAGGGTTACGTACATGTGCATTGAAATAAGCAGTTGTCAAAACATGTTAAGAATTAAATTGATGAACTTCAATTGTTACATACCTTCACTTGTAGAGAAATGGCAATTTGTCCTGGTTAAATTCCCGTTGTGTTTTCAACACCGCTGACAGCAGACGTGACCAATGACTGGCAGTGCTAGCTTATATAATGATCGCGAATTTCAAGCCAGCCTAAACAACAGCACGCAGTTTCTTCAGTTTAACACGATCTGCTCGCTGGCGGTAATTACCAACATGGCTTGATTGTTACCTATTTAACTCAGTGAGGATTTCAGACAATATATGATTCTGCTTTCAAATTTTGCCAGCACTTTGGTCTTTTCCTATCTGGATGTGTTATGTATATATATATCTTCTTCTATTCTGCCGGTTGTCAATGTAAGCAGTGGTTCGGGGCCAGCTCACACCAATCCGTTTTCTTTTCTCCCGAAGCTCGCAACGTCTTCCTCATTTTATTCAACTGTCTCAAATTTTCTTCTCCGTGCGTTGTAGATCTCCGTCTACTTCGTTTGCTCCGTGTGTTTCAGTAAAATAGTTTTCTGGTTACACTATTCTGAGGTTTTCTCAATGTGTACCCCATCTAATGCCACGTCTATCTCTCACCTCTTGATACGCTGGAATCTGCCCAGTTATCTCACTATGCTCGGCATTGGTGACTCTAGCAACTCATTTTAGTCATGTCCTGAGCACTCACCAGTTAATGAATGTTTGTAGTTTATTAGTAATTGTTTTTGTCATTCTCCATGTTTCTGACTATACTATAACAGTAACAGTATGAACACTGCTATATGCTTGTGAAACCTGGACTGTGTACCAGCGACACGCTAAGAAATTAAACTACTTCCACACAGCCTACCTTAGGAAGCTTTTGAAGATTAAATGGCAAGACAAGATCCCAGACACTGAAGTCCTAGAAAGAGCGTCCATGCCCATTATCCACACTAAACTAATGAAGAATCACATTCTCTGGGCTGGTCACTTGACTCATGTGCCAGATCACAGGCTCCCTAAACAAATTCATTAATACTAGCTGCGTTGTGGTAAACGCCTCCAAGGTGGCCAGAGGAAACGCGTTAAAGACACTAAAAATCACACTAAAGCTTTTGGAATTCATCGCGACACTTGGGAGACTGCTGCGAAAGACCAAAAATCGTGGCGTACATCATTACACAAGGGTGCGGTCACTTGTGAAGCAAACAGGACTGCAAGAGCTGTGAAAAAAAAGGCTGGAAAGAAAAACTACAACAGGAGATCCTCCTCCTGGAATGTCAAACAATCTTTGCCCACATTGTCAAAGAACATTTCGAGCCAAAATAGGCTGTACCAGACATCTTAGAATTCACAGCTTTATTGCTTTATACTTTCAACCCCATTGGATTAAATAAATGGTCATCATCATTCTTGATGAACAAACAACATAACAGTACCAATTTTACGATAGTAGTAAATATGCTATATTTGGCACTAGTTTTAATTTATATAAATACTAGCAGACCCGGCCCGGCTTCGCCCAGTCCCTGGTGGGGAGCATCTCATTTAATTCATATAAGTAGTCATATAAGTTCTCGTTTACGGTACCGACTATCTGTCTGTCTATCTGTCTGTCTGTCTGCCTGTCTGTCTGACCCGGCATCACCCAGCTCCTGGTGTGGGGCATCTCATTTAATTCATATAAGTAGTCATATAAGCTCCCGTTCCCGACTATCTATCTGTCTGTCTGTCTATCTGTCTGTCTGTCTGTCTGATCCGGCCCGGCTTCGCCCTGGCCCTGATGGGGAGCATCTCATTTAATTCATATAAGTAGTCATATAAGTTCCCGTTCCCTACTGTCTATCTGTCTGTCTGTCCCTCCCTCCCTCTCTGTCTGTGTAATCATTTATTGGTTGCAGTTAGAACAACCTTAGATAAACGAAGACCAACTTACAAAAAGCATTAGAAAGAGCACTTGAAAGATCTTTACATCTTCCCCAACAATTAACTTGGGTAAATGGAGCGGCGGCAGCAGCAGAAGAAGAAAAAGGAGGAGTAGAAGCTGGGAGGAGGAAGAGGGAGGTGGAGGAGGGAGGAGGAGGAGGGAGGGAGAGATAGGCAGAGAGAGGAGGAGGAAGGAAGAGGAGGGAGGAGTAGGAGTAGGGAGGAAGGGGGAAGGATTAGGAGGAGGAAAGAGGTGGAGGGAGGAGGAGGAAGGAGGTAGAAGGAGGAGGAGAGAGGAGGAGGAGGAGGAGAGAGGATGAGGAGTGAGGAGGAGAAGGGAGGAGGAGGGATGAGGAGGGAGGAGGAGAGGGAGGAGGAGGAGGGAGGAGTAAGGGGAGGAGGAGGAGGGAGAAAAAGGGAGAAGGAGGAGGAGGAGGGATGAGGGGGGCGTACGAGGAGGAGGGAGTAGGAGGAGAGAGGAGTAGAAGGGAGGAGGAAGGAAGAGGAGTGATTAGGAGGAGAGAGGAGGAGAAGGGAGGAGGAAGGAAGAGGAGTGATTAGGAGGAGAGAGGAGGAGAAGGGAGGAGGAAGGAAGAGGAGTGATTAGGAGGAGGGAGGAGGGAGGAGGAGAAAGAGGGAGGAGGAGGAAGGAGAGGGGGAGGGGAAGAGGAAGAGGGTAGGAGGAGGAGGGGGGAGAGGAGGAGGAGGAGGATTATAACGCATATGCCTGTAGATAACTGCAGCGAAAAGGTGGGTCTGTCTATCTATCTGACCCGGCGTGGCTTCGCCCAGCTCCTGGCGGGTAGCGTCTCATTAAATTCATACAACAAAATAAAGTAACTTAAAAGAATGTCCTTCCACACACCATCCATTATTTCTAATAAAAACCGTTTCTAATCACCTGCATGACTGTAGATAACTTCGTAAGCATAAAAAGTTGAGTTACAATGTTATGCATTATGCATTATTGTTATGAAAACTTTGAAAATGCCTTAAAGATTGTAGCATTATTTATTATAACTCATATGCCGGTACATAACTATAGACAACTTATATATAAAACAGGATGTGTGTATGTATGTCCTTTATGCGTTCGCGAACGGCCCATCCGATTGAGATGAAATTTTCTACACGTCTTCCTTTCATTCCAGCGCAGCCAACTGTGATATTTTTTTAGTGTGAAATCGTCTGCTTACTTAATATTATTTAATTTTTCATTATAATTTCTATACAGCAAGGGGACTTAACTCTGTAAAAGTTATTTCAAGGGGCATAACTTTTAATAATTTTTCTGTATACCTTATAGTCATAGTGTTGCATCGTTTTCAAAGATTTATAAACTCTTTGTCTATAGTTATGTACTGGCATATGAGTTTAATAAATAATGATACAATCTTTAAAGCATTTTCAAAGTTTTCATAAAAATAATGCATAATGCATAACATTGTAACTCATCTTTTTATGCTTACGAAGTTATCTACAGTCATGCAGGTGATTAGAAACGGTTTTCATTAGAAATAATGGATGGTGTGTGGAAGGACATTCTTTTAAGTTACTTTATTTTGTTGTATGAATTTAATGAGACGCTACCCGCCAGGAGCTGGGCGAAGCCACGCCGGGTCAGATAGATAGACAGACCCACCTTTTCGCTGCAGTTATTTACAGGCATATGCGTTATAATCCTCCTCCTACCCTCTTCCCTTCCCCCTCCTACCCTCTTCCCCTCCCCCTCTCCTCCCACCTCCTCGCTCCTCCTAATCACTCCTCTTCCTTCCTCCTCCTACACCCCCCTCATCCCTTTTTCTCCCTCCTCCTCCTCCTCCCCTTACTCCTCCCTCCTCCTCATCCTCTCTCCTCCTCCTCCTCCCTCTACATCATTCCTCCTTCTCCCTCTACCTCCTCCTCCTCCATCTCCTCCTCCTGCGTTCTTATCCTCCCTCATCCTTCTCCTTCCTCCTCCCCTCCTCCTTGCTCTCCTCCTCCTAATCACTCCTCCTCCTTCACCCTCCTCCTCCCTTCTCCCCTCCTCCTCCTCCCTCTACCTCCACCTCTTCTCTCCTCCTCCTAATCCCTCCTCCTTCCTCCCTACTCCTACTCCTCCCTCCTCTTCCTTCCTCCTCCTCTCTCCGCCTATCTCTTCCTCCCTCCTCCACCTCCCTCTTCCTCCTCCCAGCTTCTACTCCTCCTTTTTCTTCTTCTGCTGCTGCCGCCGCTCCATTTACCCAAGTTAATTGTTGGGGAAGATGTAAAGATCTTTCAAGTGCTCTTTCTAATGCTTTTTGTAAGTTGGTCTTCGTTTATCTAAGGTTGTTCTAACTGCAACCAATAAATGATTACACAGACAGACAGACAGACAGACAGACAGACAGACAGACAGACAGACAGACAGACAGACAGACAGACAGACAGACAGACAGACAGACAGACAGGGAGGGAGGGACAGACAGACAGACAGACAGACAGTCGGAAACGGGAACTTATATGACTACTTATATGAATTAAATGAGATGCTCCCCATCAGGGCCTGGGCGAAGCCGGGCCGGATCAGACAGACAGACAGATAGACAGACAGATAGATAGTCGGGAACGGGAGCTTATATGACTACTTATATGAATTAAATGAGATGCCCCACACCAGGAGCTGGGTGATGCCGGGCCGGGTAAGAAAGATAGACAGACAGGCAGTCAGACAGACAGGCAGACAGACAGATAGTCGGTAACGTAAACGAGAACTTATATGACTACTTATATGAATTAAATGAGATGCTCCGCACCAGGGGCTGGGCGAAGCCGGGCCGGGTCTGATAGTCTTATATATAAAACAGGATGTGTGTGTGTATGTCCTTTATGCGTTCGCGAACGGCCCATCCGATTGAGATGAAATTTTCTACACGTCTTCCTTTCATTCTCACGCAGCCAACTGTGATATTTTTTTAGTGTGAAATCGTCTGCTTACTTAATATTATTTAATTTTTCATTTTTCATTATAATTTCTATACAGCGAGGGGACTTAACTCTGTAAAAGTTATTTCAAGGGGCATAACTTTTAATAATTTTTCTGTATACCTTATAGTCATAGTGTTGCATCGTTTTCAAAGATTTATAAACTCTTTGTCTATAGTTATTTACCGGCATATGAGTTATAATAAATAATGATACAATCTTTAAGGCATTTTCAAAGCTTTCATAAAAATAATGCATAATGCATAACATTGTAACTCATCTTTTTATGATTACGAAGTTATCTACAGTCATGCAGGTGATTAGAAACGGTTTTCATTAGAAATAATGGATGGTGTGTGAAAGGACATTCTTTTAAGTTACTGTATTTTGTTGTATGAATTTAATGAGACGCTACCCACCAGGAGCTGGGCGAAGCCACGCCGGGTCAGATAGATAGACAGACCCACCTTTTCGCTGCAGTTATCTACAGGCATATGCGTTATAATCCTCCTCCTCCTCCTCCTCTCCCCCCTCCTCCTACCCTCTTCCCCTCTCCTTCCTCCTCCTCCCACCTCCTAATCACTCCTCTTCCTTCCTCCTCCTACGCCCCCCTCATCCCTTTTTCTCCCTCCTCCTCCTCCCCTTACTCCTCCCTCCTCCTCATCCTCTCTCCTCCTCCTCCCTCTACATCCCTCCTCCTTCTCCCTCTACCTCCTCCATCTCCCTCTCCTCCTCCTGCGTTCTTATCCTCCCTCATCCTTCTCCTTCCTCCTCCTCCTCCTAATCACTCCTCCTCCCTTCTCCCCTCCTCCTCCTCCCTCTACCTCCTTCTCCCTCCACCTCTTCTCTCCTCCTCCTTCCTCCCTACTCCTACTCCTCCCTCCTCTTCCTTCCTCCTCCTCTCTCCGCCTATCTCTTCCTCCCTCCTCCTCCTCCCTCTTCCTCCTCCCAGCTTCTACTCCTCCTTTTTCTTCTTCCGCTGCTGCTGCTGCCACCGCTCCATTTACCCAAGTTAATTGTTGGGGAAGATGTAAAGATCTTTCAAGTGCTCTTTCTAATGCTTTTTGTAAGTTGGTCTTCGTTTATCTAAGGTTGTTCTAACTGCAACCAATAAATGATTACACAGACAGACAGACAGACAGACAGACAGACAGAGAGGGAGGGAGGGACAGATAGACAGACAGACAGACAGTCGGAAACGGGAACTTATATGACTACTTATATGAATTAAATGAGATGCTCCCCATCAGGGCCTGGGCGAAGCCGGGCCGGATCAGACAGACAGACAGACAGACAGATAGACAGACAGATAGATAGTCGGGAACGGGAGCTTATATGACTACTTATATGAATTAAATGAGATGCCCCACACCAGGAGCTGGGTGATGCCGGGCCGGGTCAGAAAGACAGACAGACAGACAGACAGACAGACAGATAGTCGGTAACGTAAACGAGAACTTATATGACTACTTATATGAATTAAATGAGATGCTCCCCACCAGGGACTGGGCGAAGCCGGGCCGGGTCTGCTAGTCTTATATATAAAACAGGATGTGTGTGTGTGTGTGTATGTCCTTTATGCGTTCGCGAATGGCCCATCCGATTGAGATGAAATTTTCTACACGTCTTCCTTTCATTCCAGCGCAGCCAACTGTGATATTTTTTTTAGTGTGAAATCGTCTGCTTACTTAATATTATTTAATTTTTCATTATAATTTCTATACAGCGAGGGGACTTAACTCTGTAAAAGTTATTTCAAGGGGCATAACTTTTAATAATTTTTCTGTATACCTTATAGTCATAGTGTTGCATCGTTTTCAAAGATGTCTATAGTTATGTACCGGCATATGAGTTATAATAAATAATGATACAATCTTTAAGGCATTTTCAAAGTTTTCATAAAAATAATGCATAATGCATAACATTGTAACTCATCTTTTTATGCTTACGAAGTTATCTACAGTCATGCAGGTGATTAGAAACGGTTTTCATTAGAAATAATGGATGGTGTGTGGAAGGACATTCTTTTAAGTTACTTTATTTTGTTGTATGAATTTAATGAGACGCTACCCGCCAGGAGCTGGGCGAAGCCACGCCGGGTCAGATAGATAGACAGACCCACCTTTTCGCTGCAGTTATCTACAGGCATATGCGTTATAATCCTCCTCCTCCTCTCCCCTCCTCCTACCCTCTTCCTCTTCCCCTCCCCCCTCTCCTTCCTCCTCCTCCTAATCACTCCTCTTCCTTCCTCCTACTACGCCCCCCCCTCATCCCTTTTTCTCCCTCCTCCTCCTCCCTCCTCCTCATCCTCCTCCATCTCCCTCTCCTCCTCCTGCGTTCTTATCCTCCCTCATCCTTCTCCTTCCTCCTCCCCTCCTCCTCCTCCTAATCACTCCTCCTACCTTCTCCCCTCCTCCCTCTACCTCCTTCTCCCTCCACCTCTTCTCTCCTCCTCCTTCCTCCCTACTCCTACTCCTCCCTCCTCTTCCTTCCTCCTCCTCTCTCCGCCTATCTCTTCCTCCCTCCTCCACCTCCCTTTTCCTCCTCCCAGCTTCTACTCCTCCTTTTTCTTCTTCCGCTGCTGCTGCTGCCGCCGCTCCATTTACCCAAGTTAATTGTTGGGGAAGATGTAAAGATCTTTCAAGTGCTCTTTCTAATGCTTTTTGTAAGTTGGTCTTCGTTTATCTAAGGTTGTTCTAACTGCAACCAATAAATGATTACACAGACAGACAGACAGACAGAGAGGGAGGGAGGGACAGATAGACAGACAGACAGTCGGAAACGGGAACTTATATGACTACTTATATGAATTAAATGAGATGCTCCCCATCAGGGCCTGGGCGAAGCCGGGCCGGATCAGACAGACAGACAGATAGACAGACAGATAGATAGACAGACAGATAGATAGTCGGGAACGGGAGATTATATGACTACTTATATGAATTAAATGAGATGCCCCACACCAGGAGCTGGGTGATGCCGGGCCGGGTCAGAAAGACAGACAGACAGACAGACAGACAGATAGTCGGTAACGTAAACGAGAACTTATATGACTACTTATATGAATTAAATGAGATGCTCCCCACCAGGGACTGGGCGAAGCCGGGCCGGGTCTGCTAGTCTTATATATAAAACAGGATGTGTGTGTGTGTGTATGTCCTTTATGCGTTCGCAAACGGCCCATCCGATTGAGATGAAATTTTCTACACGTCTTCCTTTCATTCCAGCGCAGCCAACTGTGATATTATTTTAGTGTGAAATCGTCTGCTTACTTAATATTATTTAATTTTTCATTATAATTTCTATACAGCGAGGGGACTTAACTCTGTAAAAGTTATTTCAAGGGGCATAACTTTTAATAATTTTTCTGTATACCTTATAGTCATAGTGTTGCATCGTTTTCAAAGATTTATAAACTCTTTGTCTATAGTTATGTACCGGCATATGAGTTATAATAAATAATGATACAATCTTTAAGGCATTTTCAAAGTTTTCATAAAAATAATGTATAATGCATAACATTGTAACTCATCTTTTTATGCTTACGAAGTTATCTACAGTCATGCAGGTGATTAGAAACGGTTTTCATTAGAAATAATGGATGGTGTGTGGACGGACATTCTTTTAAGTTACTTTATTTTGTTGTATGAATTTAATGAGACGCTACCCGCCAGGAGCTGGGCGAAGCCACGCCGGGTCAGATAGACAGACCCACCTTTTCGCTGCAGTTACCTACAGGCATATGCGTTATAATCCTCCTCCTCCTCCCCCCTCCTCCTCCTACCCTCTTCCTCTTCTCCTCCCCCTCTCCTTCCTCCTCCTCCCTCCTCGCTCCTCCTAATCACTCCTCTTCCTTCCTCCTCCCACGCCCCCCTCATCCCTTTTTCTCCTCCTCCTCTTACTCCTCCCTTCTCCTCCTCCTCCCTCTACCTCCTCCTCCCTCCACATCCCTCCTCCTCCCTCTACCTCCTCCTGCGTTCTTATCCTCCCTCCTCCCCTCCTCCTAATCACTCCTCCTTCACCCTCCTCTTCTCTCCTCCTTCCTCCCTCCACCTCTTCTCTCCTCCTAATCCCTCCTCTCTACTCCTACCTCCTCTTCCTTCCTCCTCCTCCTCTCTCCGCCTATCTCTTCCTCCCTCCTCCTCCTCCCTCCTCCTCCACCTTCCTCCTCCCAGCTTCTACTCCTCCTTTTTCTTCTTCTGCTGCTGCTGCCGCCGCTCCATTTACCCAAGTTAATTGTTGGGGAAGATGTAAAGATCTTTCAAGTGCTCTTTCTTATGCTTTTTGTAAGTTGGTCTTCGTTTATCTAAGGTTGTTCTAACTGCAACCAATAAATGATTACACAGACAGACAGACAGACAGACAGACAGACAGACAGACAGACAGACAGACAGATAGTCGGTAACGTAAACGAGAACTTATATGACTACTTATATGAATTAAATGAGATGCTCCCCACCAGGGGACTGAGCGAAGCCGGGCCGGGTCTGCTAGTAGTTTATAAATCTTTGAAAACGATGAAACAATATGACTATAAGGTATATAGAAAATTTATTGAAAGTTATGCCCCTTGAAATAACTTTTACAGAGTTAAGTCCCCTCGCTGTATAGAAATTATAATGAAAAAGGAAAAATGAAATAATATTAAGTAAGCAGCCGATTTCACACTAAAAAAATATCACAGTTGGCTGCTATGGAATGAAAGGAAGACGTGTAGAAAATTTCATCTCAATCGGATGGGCCGTTCGCGAACGCATAAAGGACATACACACACACATCCTTTTTTATATATAAGATTTACACATTTCCTAGCGCTATTTCTTACCTTTTGCATTCTTATTTTAACCCTTGTGTATAGACAAGTGTGTCTAAATAAGTGTGTGATTCCACCTCTTTACGTGAGATTTCACCAAGGAAAATCAGGTTATAACGTTCTCGATTGACTCTCAGAATCTTTGTATTTACCCGATGCATTTTTAGTCCTAATTGTAGTAGCCTCAAGATGTGCACGTTGGGTATTTTTGATTACACCTCACATCCATTGTATGTTGTATGTTTGTATTTGAACCCTGTTTACGATAGTTGCTTTTTCTTGTACAGTTTGAAGAACTGGGGTCTGATGACAAGTAGACAAACAACACACTCACTCCAAACATGATCTTTAGCTGTCCATGCGGAGAGTGCAAGACTTGGATGCTGACTGTCTAGCATTACCAGGAAATGCTCTGACTCACGTAAAGTCTTGTAGTGCACAATGTTTGACCTCTTGACAGGCTTCCTCACAGAGCAGACAATAGTTGACCTTTTTCTTTGTTTCCCAACTAGTGTCTGAATAGGTCGCCCAACATGCAGGTGAAGAATGATCTTGGGTAGTATACGTCTCGAAACCTAACACACCAGATCTTTCCATTGGCTGTACAAGTGTGTTAGATATGCAGAAATACAGGCAACCAAGATAACAACATAGAAATTACTAAACACTAACCATGGTACACAGCCTGTGGTGCTATTGACAGATGCAAAATCAGTACTTGCTTCTGTCTGGGAAATTTCCAGTACTACGGACACTACTTTCTGAACTAGGCAGCCAGTGTAGGGTCACCAGACAGTGGATAATATCTCACTGTGGAATACACTCTTCGCTGGCTGCTGAGGATGGGGACGGAGCGCTTATGGGATTGTCCCGAATGTTGTGATGTCGGTTCCTAAATCAATCAATCAATCAATCACTGTGGAATACCTGGAAACGAGAGAGCTGATCGAGTAGCTAAAGAAGAAGCAAACAGAAAAACAACCTGATGTGCCCGTTACATACCACCAAAAGAAAAGAATGATCAGATGAGTCAGAAAGCCAACAGCATCAGCTCAAGACGAATACCACCTTATGGACAGACCAGAACAAGTCATTATTCTGCGCCTCAGAACAGGACACAATAAATTACGCAACCACATGTGTACAGAATTTAAGATTGGTGACTTAGCCATGTGCACACGTGGTTTGGCGTCGCAGACAGCAGAGCATTACTCCAAGACTGCCCAGACTACAACATATCCAGGCACACCTTCTGGCCTAGAGAGATAACAGTGGAAGATAAATTCTGTGGACCGCTGAGTGAACTAAAAAAGACAGTTAAATTCATACAAGAGACAACACTGCAGTTATAGACAAATTTGAAGCAAACGAAAGAAGAAGAAAACAGTTTTACATCATGTTCATACATATTATTATTATTATATTCAAAGCTATTTACTTACCAGTCTCAAAAACACCAAAACAGTCAATATAAATCCAAATAAACTGGATTTCCTGTGTGGATATTAATAAAAGAACAGCAAATAACATAAAGAGGAAAATGGCAATGACGAAGAAGACCATGAAGAGGAAGCTGTAGAAGACGAAGATAACAATTTGCTAAATGTTTGCAATCTCTTTTTACATACTAATTTTTCAGTGATAAACGTTTTGGCAAAATTCCTGAATACAAAATATTTGCTTCAAATGGCAAATTATGCAACTTTGTAAAATGATCTTGTGTGCACACACTGGAGACTAATCGCCGAACAATATGCCAGCTCTGAGTTTGTGGAAAATTTCCTAATGCACATTATGACAAAATTTCTAAATTTTAAGCTATCCACACTTTCACAATATATTTGTAACAATATAGCAAATCATGTCATTTGATTATCAAATCTGGTGAAAACACATTGTTTGAGACTAATTTGTGATCCCACATACCATGTTCAAAACACAGCCGCGGGTGACTTGCAAGCAGCATACCCTGCGTTGGTTTCCATACAATGGTATGGGTGCTGGTCATTCAGAAAGAAATGGCAAATTACAAAACGTAAACTTGCCAAGAAAAGAACAAATGCATCCATACTTCAAGAGTTGAATATTGAAGAGGGTTGGCTATTAAGATGATAAAACAAAGAAAGTTGATATATTTTTGTCACTTGAAACGAAACGTCATGAGAGTTTGGAGAGAACAATAATGGAGGGGTATATGCCTAAGAAGAGAGGAAGAGGAAGGCCAAAGAGAAGATAGGTGCAGGTGATCTCCAGATGGGTGTATTGGATGCGGGACATCTTGCTTATGATCAAGAAGTTTTCCGGAAGGTTGTTATGGGAGCTAGGTTCTGCAAAGGACATGCTACTGAATGAATGAACGAATGAAACTTGCCAAGAAATTACAAGCAGCCAAACAATGCTGGGGTTGACTGTGACATCCTGTATAGGGTATGCAACTAACTTAATGGCAAATTATTTAATTTTATGATTATGTACAAACTAACCAAGTGTAAACACATTGTTTTGAGACTTATTTTCAAGTGATCAGCCAACTTTGAATTTTTAAGAAATTTCATGCCCGCATATCTGATGAAATATCTCAATGATTAGCAATCTCAATTTTGGCAAAACATTTTCTCCAACATGGCAAATTATGTACTTTATGCGCATGTATTCCCGCTGGGTCCCCATGTTTTCTCAGGATGACTATCTTCCTTCTGGCTTTTTTTGCTGCATTGTTGTGTGCTTTCTCAATGCCAGCCTGCCATCAAATGTTACTCTAAGTTATGTTGGTTCTTTATATTCTCTTAGGGGTACAGGAAGGCCCTACTATATGTCGCTTCGGTTTACGTCATTTCGCTATAACGTCTTCATCACAATGGGACATAAGTTCACTTTACGTTGATACGTTCTGCTTTAACGTCATCACCTGTGTTGCTATGCCGTGTTAACGTCGCCATTTCACATTTTGTACAGTGCGTTTTCCCAGGATTTTATCATATAATCACCCATAATTATGAGTTCAAAGCGCACAGTAAGTGCTGATAGTGTGTCTGGTTGTAAGAGAACCAAGAAAAGTGTTACTCTTGAGGTGAAGTTAGATGTGTTACTTCATTTTGAGGCTGGCGATCGGGCTGTTAATATCGGTAAAGTCCATGGTTTACCTCCAAGCATGGTAAGGACAATTAGTGCAGGTGCTGACAAAATCAAAGAGGGTGCTGAAAACGCAACTCCTATAAGTGCTTCCAAGATCACTCGTACCAGAAGTACTCTTATGTAGAACTATTGGCCGTCTGGATTGAGGACTAGAACTAATGGAATATGCCTATGAGCAAGATGGCTATCCAAGAGAAAGCAAAGTCTCTTTATGAATGTCTAGCTAAGAAAGCGGGTGAGAGCAGTTCTAGTAGTGTGCTGATGATAGTTTTGGAGCGAGTCGTGGTTTTAATGCCTCTACGTCCCAATAATTCTACCACTCGCCCTCCAACCCACTTCTATTTAGCCAATAAATATCAACAACCATCAAAATAAACATTACATAATACATTGTATTTCATTTAATTCTATGGGAAATAGTGTTTCGCTATACGTTGTTTCACTTAAAGTCCAAGTTTTCCAACAACGTAACCCCGACGTTAACCAGGCCCTTCCTGTATTCCATTTATGTGGATGACACCTGCCTTTTGTTTTGGAGAGAGGGTAAATAGAGTGGCACTGCACTTCTCAGTGTTTATACTGAGAAACCATTTATTTCCCATGCATCTATAGCTCTTTGTAGCAATCTGGTTGCCAGTGATGCATGTTCATTTGTGCTGGATAGGACCAGATCCTAAAAGGCTGGACCTACCCCAGAGATGTCTGTACTGGTCAGAAAAAAGAAGTTGGCCAATGCTGGGACTTGAACGTGTACCACTGGTTTGGTTAGCATGTACACTAACCACCACACTAACATGACTTCTTATAGGACAGACAACAATTCAAGACTATCAGGTAGACAAATTGAGGGACAGACAGACAGACAGATACACAATAAGTCAATAAAACAGACTATTACAAAGACTGAAATAGACAGATAATCAACACATAAAAAACCCGATCATTACAAAGACTGAAACAAAGAAATAAACAATTTTATCAACAAAAAAAAGTCTGCATTATTCTGTCAGTAACAAAGGATATATAAATACTCTTATTTTATTGGCTTGTTTTCTGTGTCAACACTTAGATATATAAAAACACAATTTTCAAACACTTATTATTGAATGAGAAATAACAGTTACATTGTCATATTAAGAATCTGGAAACTTCCACAAGCAATGTTAATGAACTGTGCATAATGTCTTAAGCAATACAGTAAATTATCAACACAGATCTCAGACACAAATAAATAGTTTGTTACAATATAAGTAGCCAGACAGTGGAGCTTTAGCTGACACAAGCAACAGAATGATGTTTTATTTGTTAAGTTGTTTTCAGATAACACAACTACTATAAAAGCAACCAGGAGCCGAGGCAGTGCAATGCCCAACCAGTGTTCAAATCCCACTTGACACAATGATAATATATAAACAATTAATGTGGGCTCCCAGCTGGACCCAGCCTAAAACAGGTACCAGGAAATATTCTGGCAAGTAAAGGTGGCCAGCCTGAGACTGACCATATCACTCACTGAGGGTCGATTGGTCTAGACAAGTACGGGACTAGCGCCATGTACCCAAATATGCCTCAAGGAGTAAACAGGATGAATTTTCTCAACCTATAAAAGCAAACAACGAGCCAACAATTTGGAAAACCTTATGGTTTCTTATAAACAATTACTTGCTTATTACTTAAAGATAGTTAGTTAGTTAGTTAGTTAGTTAGCTAGTTAGTTACTTAAAGATAACTGTTCCCAACAGATCAACAGTCTCTTTAATGGCACTAGATAATAGTTAGGTGCATATCCTTTACACGACATAGCAGTCAACTCCAACATTATTTGGCTGTTCATGATTCCTGGTCAAGTTTATGTTCAGTAGTTTGCCATTGCTTTCTGAATGACCGGCACCCATACCATTTCATTAAGAAAAACCCAACGTAAGGTGGTCTGCTACCAAATCGCCCACAGCTGTTTCAAACGTGGTATGCGGGATTATGAACTGCGTCCGTAACCCCTTTACCATAGAGCAGGCACTAGATAATAACTTTCAATAATTTAGTACATTCTTGATGAATGTATATCATTTTTAGTTGTTGGGCGTTTTTTCTTGAGTTTATTTCATTTCTAACTGTTGATATTTTCCATTCTTCTTCTTCTTCTTCTGCTCTTTATCCCCCATTTAAGCCAAGCCCTCAAACTCTCCAACAAACCAGTCCTGTCCTTTACTATCTATTGAGACCTGTTCCATGTCTTCCCCATATAATCCACCTCTGATTCGCTTCATACTTCTTCTAGAAGAGCCTCCTTTCCTCTTGGTAGACTGTATTCCCCCCTTATCTTCAGACTTGTTCATGGTTGGCTGCATTTTGCAGTTATGGTCTCTCAAGGGATGGGGTAGCCAACCACAAGCCCAACCCTTCTTAGTCATGTCTTATGATGTGCAGGATAGGTTCCAATGTTCCCATTCTTTGCTTCTCATAAGGGCCCTTGTAACACATGTGGGGATATTTTCCATTAGCTTAATTTATTTTTAGCTGCTGAAGATTTCCATTACCTGCCATATTAAATTCCCACCAAGCCCACACAAAACAGGTCTTTGGACAATCAAGATTTATGTATATGTATTACACACATAAAAGACTACAAGACCTTATATTTCCCACAAGCTAGGGTAGACAACGAGCTTTCAAAATAGTGTTATGTATATGTATTTCACACATACAAGACCAAAAGACATAGATTAGACATGGTTCAAGAAGTAAAAACACATTAAAAAACTGAAAATTATGTGTTCATATTGTAAACTTAAACAAGGAAGACAAACAACAGGTTGCACAATTTATTCTCTGGCATATTTAATTGTAATCCATCTGGTGCATACTACAAACCAGTAGTCACGAGGCCAACAAGTAAAACATATTTCATGTGCCATATACAACTGACAAGTGACACTGACATTACTTTGCCAAAGTTGCAGACATCTGGGGTCTGGCGTCCACCTCAGTGTAAACAGAAAGGCATGGCGGTCAGTTTGAATTACATTAGTAACACGGACAGTTAATAACGCTTGAGTGTGGTTATCTATGTGCGTGTACGTGTGTTTGAGAATTTCAGCCAAACAGATTCATTTATTCTGCTTGACTTCAATTCTGTATTGACTAGATAGAGCACAATATGCCAGGCAATAAACAAGGCAATCTCTTGTTTGTGCATTCCTTGTTTAAGAAGAGATTCCTCATATAAATATGCATGCTTTCATGGTCATTCATAATATAAATACTGTGTTCAAATGGCTGTACAGCATGACAAATACTGTTTATAGCTTTGTAACTATTTTATGAACTGTTTTACTGTAGAATTATAATTGCTAGTGATGGCAAAGATAGCACTTGCAGGACATTACTTCTGCATTGTACTGGGTTCAATCTCAGTCTTCCCACCAACTAACCCACCAACAAATCCATCAACCAACTAACCCTGTCACCCACCAGCCAACCAACCATTTCAACACAATATGAACTGACATCTCTTAAATTTGAATTATGTTTATCTTTTAGAACATTTAAATTGAATGTCAAGCTTGCGGATAAAAAGTAAGACATCACTGTATGTGCGATCATTATAATATGTATTAATGTAATTTAGTTACTTTGGCAAATCATGCTTTGCATGTTGAAACAAAGGGCAAAATGTAAGACATATATGCATGTACAATTACGTTAAAAAAATCAAAATGGTTAATTTGTTACTTCATAATTATATTTGGCAATATTGACAAAGATAACATTTGTAGGACATTACCCCTCTTTAGCTACTAAAAGAATTTTGTTATTACACATTCAAACAAGCTGCCAACTATCATGCAGTGAGATCTATTTGTATCATGATGCTGGCAGTCAATAGACAAATACAAATTTGATAAAGGCAACAATTAATCTACTCCCCACCTCCCCCCACCAAAAAACAAACAAAAAACCCACCATTAAAAACAGCCCAATGTTTCAAATAAAACTGAATGAAAATTACATACACAAGATACTCTACATACAAATAATAACATTAATAATAATAATAATAAATTAATGTGTATAATACAACGGCTGTCAAAATTACAACAATAAGAATACTAACAACAAACAAAAGCTACTTGTAAATTAAAATAGTTCTTGTATATATACATACATGTGACTAGCAAGGTGGTCATGGGTCACTACCTCACACGATCACCAGTCCAGGATCAGGCCTGTGGTTTTGTCCAGATTATGCCAAGTGGTCAAGCCATCCAGGTATTTTGAACTGACCAATCATGACATTCTAGGCATCTGCAATGAAGGTAGTCTGCCATTGCTTTCCTTCTTTCCAGTGACCATGCTGATCAAAGGCTATAGCCATTCTGTAAAGAGATCCTCTGTCTACCATCACAAAACTGGAGACCATAACAAGAACTATCTGTTGGCCACTCTCCAGCTCAGTCCACCACCTTCTCACATGGTTTCACGTTACCCTGGTTAGTGGGCTAAATGGATACTCCACCTTGCCCAAGCATGTCCCATTCTCTAGTCTATGAGACACCCTTGGGCAAGATGGAGATTCCATTTAGCCCTCTAATCAGGGTAATATGAAAGCATGTGAGAAGGAGGTAGCTGTTGGTTAAGGTTTCAAGTTTCATGATGGTAGGTGGAGGGAAGGGGGCACCTTACTTCTCCTTTGATAAGGTAAACCCCTATTCCACCATCTGGACATACATGCATACACATTAATAAAACAACAGATCTCGTATTTTCCAGAAAATTTTGTGGATAAAATTGTTATAAAATATGAGCAATTGGAATGAAGTTATTAATAAAAGAAAACAGTTAAAAAATATTAACACAAAACATCAGACCATTTCACTCTTGCATTTATTCTTTTTTTAGGGGGGGGGGGGGGGGGGGGGGTAAATAATGTTGAAAAGTTAAAATATAAATTAATAATTTTGTGTTAAAAAGTTAATGGTTCCAATGATCTGGCTTTTGTGTGTGGCCTACTCAATTATTCTTTTAACTAAAAAAAAAAGTTAGTTGCATATCCTTACAGGAAGTAGCTGTCAACTCCAGCATTTTTGGGCTGTTTGTGATTCCAGGGCAAGTTTATGTTTAGCAGTTTGCCATTGCTTTCTGAATGACTGGCACTTATACCTTTGTAAGGGAAACCAACGCAAGGCGGTCTGCTGCCAAATCGGCCACACCTGTGTTTCAAATGCAGTATGTGGGATTATGAATTGCATTCGTAAGCCCTTTGCCACAGAGCCGGCACTAAACATAATCTTAAATAAAGTTAGCACGAGAACAGATTGTTCTAGAAGTAAAGTTAAGGTCCCTTTCACACACCTAAGACACAATGTACATCAATCAATCAATCAATCAATCAGGTGCTGTCTCCACAATGAAGGTTGGCTGCAACAGTCTGTCTCTTGCTCTGACTGTACATTCTGTCAGACTGATGTTCGTCCATCTCTTGATGTTATCTTCCCACTTGTATCACTGTCTATCTCTTGCCCTCAACCTTACCCTCCAGTATGGTTTTTATAATAGTGTTATTTCTTTTAACGTAGTATGGTGTTTGTAAGAGTGTTATGTCTTAAACATGGCCAAAATATTTCATTTACCTCTTTTTTATTTCTTTAATCACCTCTCTTTCAATTCCCAGTTTTTCTAGAACCTCTGTATTTGATTGTTCTTTTGTATATCCCCATCTCCAGGGCATCTATTCGACTTTCTAGTTGCTTGTTCAATGTCCAGGCATTGGACATATGAGGCCCAAACCCATATTTTTATAGATCAAACCGTACTATGTGGGTGATGTGGTCAGTATCGTGCCCACCACCTTTACTTCCCAGGGCATCTTCTGGTAACCATTTTAGTGGTTAATGGTTTCAATAATCTGGCTTTTGTGTGTGCCTTGCTCAATTATTATTTTTACTTAAAAAAAGAAAGAAACAAGTTCCACTCAGATCAATGAAAAAAAAAAAATCTGAAACAGTCCTGACAAGGCTTGAACCCAAGATTGCGGGTACGGTGAGCAAGCATCTAGCCACCAGGCTACTGTGACAGATCTATACAGTGAACATATTCAACAGGGACATCAGTTTATTCTTGTCTATAATTAAATCAATGAACACTTTCAAAAGTGTCATTTCAGTATAACTGCAACATTTTAGAGTGCGAGACATGCGTCTCAACCACTTCGCACGGAGACTGCCGTCAAACCCCCTCAGAACTGAAATACTCTCTATACAAAGATTTAAACCACAAAACACTGAAAACATCATCATCATCATCTTGTGTCATGCAAATAAGCGTGGGCCGTTATGTTCAACATCTTACACGACCTTCAGAATCTTGGATCAGATCTGTGTTCCTGTGCAAGCTATTTATTGCTTTGTCACCTCCTGGCTCTTTTCCCATCAATGTTGTCAATTGTCACTAAGGTTTGAAGTTCACAACATGCCCACAAGGTATAATCAATATTTAATTCTGATGTATATACATTGCCACATGTTGAGATTCCATCTAACTCCATCCTCAAGAAACTGTTTCCCAACCCTCCTTGGTATTTTCACGTGCTACCCTTTCCCTATCATGTAGTTCTACTTCATGCAAAACTGAGGAGTTTGGCTAGGACAGCACTGTTTTTCTCACTTCCTTCTGCATTTGTTTAGAAATGTTTTTCTCATGTAATTAATCGTGCAAAGTCAGCATATAGAAATGTCATGGACTTAAAAAGAACTACTGCTTTCATTAGGGACATTAACATGGAGCGGATGGGGGAAAAGGGGAGAAAAATAAGAAGAACAAGGAGGAGGTGGAAAAGGAAGAGGAGGGGGAACAGGAAACAGAAGAGGAAGAATAAGTACAAGGAGAGGAGGAAGAAGAATAAGATGACAAAGTGGAACAGGAGGAAGAAAAGGAAGAAGGAAAAAAAATTAATTAATTAATTATGTTATTTCTTATGACAGCAACGAATATCTGATATTTCTTTGTGATAACATATCATATGTCTTATTAAAACTAAAAATTTAATTATTACGTTACGTAAAACATGTATGTTGCTGTCACATAAAACACATTACTTATATTTCTTGCGGTATAATATTATATTTTCATTATAACAATAAACTTCTTATATTTTTAACGAAAGAAAATTTATTATATTACTATTATAACGACACATTGTTTACAATCCTGTGTAATTTCTAATATTCTTTATGTAATTACAAACAGTTTGTTATTATGTGGTATGAATTTCACAAAAATAAACATGGTATTTGACTTATGAACAGCAGAGCATAAAAGAATTTAAAAACAAAAAGAACCCACCAATACAGAAAACCTTAGAACTAAGAAATACTGAAAGACAAATTGCATGACATGTAACTATGACAACTGTGTCACAGCTGATATTTGATTAACAATATGACTAGATTGTCACATTAACTACCCAATATGTCACATTACGTACACAATCAGCCATACTATTACCACAGCATGCATTCTGCCACAATATCAATTAGTAAACAGAAGTGGGCAACGGGACTCAAATAGATTCCAGATTGTACATGAAGCCTATGTGTAAGGGTAAAGTATGTTGTCTAAGAAACAAATATGTAGTCTTCTATATCTATCTTCTTTAAATATGTCGCTTCTCATATCTGTCATCTTTAAATATGTGGTCTCCCATAAGTATGCTGTCTCCCAATCTTCTTCTTCTTCTTCTTTAGCGTTCCGAGCCATTGAGGTTCTTTGCTGCAAATACAATCCGTCTCCATTCGTCTCTCTGGTGGACCTTCTCTTGCCAGTCGTTGATTCCAAGTGCTTGTAGGTCTGTACATGTATTATCTCTCCACCGCCTTCTTGGTCTACCTCGGGGTCTACGATCATTTATTTCCTGAGTGTAAGCGAGTTTTGTTTCCCTATTATCTTCCATTCTTTCTATATGCCCCAGCCATTGTAGTCTATTAGCCAATCTACCATCTTTATATATATGGTCGTTCATATGTGCCCAATTTAAATATGAGTCCTCCCAAACTATCACTCTTTAAATATGTGGAAGTTTTGGTCTCCACATATGTGGTCTCCAATAAATTCTCCTCAAATATGTAGTCAACCCTTTCCCGTAGAACCACTGGCAGTAGGATAATTACATATACATGTTAACTGCATTTGTTTAGTACTCAACAACATCATGTAAATATTCCTATGATGATGAGTAA
This sequence comes from Cepaea nemoralis, assembly GCA_014155875.1. Lineage (NCBI taxonomy): Eukaryota > Metazoa > Mollusca > Gastropoda > Stylommatophora > Helicidae > Cepaea > Cepaea nemoralis. Next base: position 64,854 of record JACEFZ010027971.1, on the reverse strand, counting down.
ACAATTAATTTATTCCTTTTTTCATAACCTAGATAGTTTTGGGGACAACCCACTAACTTCATCAATTCACTTTGTATGACTTGTTAATACATTTATTTACTTCCTGCCAGCATTTCAGTTTCTTCCAAGGCTTTTCTTATCCATTTCTGAATATTATGTGCATAGGTTAACTTTGCTCCTTTCTCTTGCTCTGAGAGTGTTCCAGCAAGTTTACTTACACACCTGGCTCATCTTCAAACATGATCATTACATTGCAGTTTTTTTTTACATCTCTTAGGGTCTTTGTGTAACCCCATACAATGTCTGATGGTGTTCTTTCTGTACACCGACCTTTTCCCCACACAATGTCTGATGACGTTCTTTCTGTACACCGACCTTTTCCCCACACAATGTCTAATGGTAATGTGTACACCAACCTTTCCCCCACACAATGTCTAATGGTAATGTGTACACCAACCTTTCCCCTAAACAATGTCTAATGGTGTTCAGTACACCAACCTTTCCCCCACATAATGTCTAATGGTATTGTGTACACTGACCTTTCTCCCACACGTCTGATGGTATTCTATACAGTGACCTTTCCCCCACACAATGGCTGATGGTATTCTGTATAGTGACCTTCAAGCCATGATTTCTATATGCTAATCCAAAGATGTATCTGAAGCACTATATTTTCACTGCTTGAAATTTGTTTTAGTAATCATAACTGTAAATAAAACTGACAAAAAATAAAAAATAAATACAGATGTTTTGTGATTGTTCATTTTGAAACAGAAATTTTATATTTAATTTTCTTTATTCCCAATGGAGTTTCCTTTATTCCATAGAAATCACATTTATCAGGTATTTATGTTTAACTGGTCTTCCATATATATTGTCTCCTGTTTGTTGGTTGGGTTGTTATTTGAATCATGCATTAAAAATAGTAGAACATTATTATATCACAGAGAAATCCTTTTTCTCATTTATGTGAATACTGTGAATAACGCATCAAATACAGATCTTGAAACCTGGAGTTTGGTACAACTGAAAGAATTATTAACACATTACAAGTCAAAAAGCCAAGTGTTTGTTCACTCAATCTCCTATGCTACCCTACCCTACTATGGAATCACAGACTGGATACTTCATGTATGTAGAATTGACAGTAGAATCTAGTAATTCAGATATTACAATGTATTAGCCAAAAGCAGAAATCTCCTCTCCATTCAAAACAAGTATACGTTGAATTACAAATAAAATATATTCAATTATAAATATTATCTAGTTTGTCTTTTGTCTGGAAATGGTAGAAATTGTCACCAGCTGCCAAATGTCTCACTTTATTAACTAAAACCAGCCTGTAAAAACATGGTTGCTGACTGTATTAAATACTTATCATTTAGCAAACAGAAATTGTCACAAACGTCTCAACACAAGAAGGAATGGTTCAGATGCTCAAACTTTCAAATTAACAGCTGAAACATGCAACTATGGGATGCACAAACTAATTAATGGAAAGTAATACAAAGGCCTGTGATAGCACTGACAGGGACTCTTTTTGGAAATTGATGAGGCATTATGGGATACCACAGAAAATCATTACCTTGGTAAGAACAACATATACTGACATGAAGGGCAGAGTTTTCCTTGAGAGGCAACTAACGAAGGAATTCGAGATAACAGGAGTGAAGTAGGGTCATCCTTGAGGGGCAACTTGAGATAAGGAATTCGAGATAACAACAGGAATGAGGCCGGGATGCCTCTTGTCGGCTCTGCTATTCTGACTGATTATAGTCTGGATTATGAAGACAACAACAAGCACTGCCAGAAATGGAATTCAATGGACTCCTCTGACAAAGCAGCTTGATGATGTGAACTTTGCTGGTGACATCGTCCTCCTGGCTCATACAGCACCCAGCTGCACGGAATATCTCAAGATGGGAAGGTTTGGAGTAAGCTGGTTGACTGCCTATGTCCCAATAGGTCATAGAGTGCAAAAGAAGAAGAATGGTAAGAAACTAAATGCTATATATAGTAACTCACCAAAAAGAAAAATGACTAAATATTATGATTTTCTTAAGAGCGAAAAAAAACTGAAAGCAACATAACTGACTTTGCTTTAATATGCTTCTAATACTGCCCCCCCCAAAAATCCCACATGAACAACAGATGATTAAATAAGTATGAAGACAATGCAAACAAATTTACTTTACAACAGTACATCTTGGTAATCAAGTAATAGCCATTACATTATAACTGACAATTAGGATAATAATTAATGTACATACAAAATGTACAAAAACAGAAGAAAAGCTTACTACAGATAAATTCCAGTACAAGCCAAGACATCAAATAAAAAGTGACATATAGTTTACACAAATAAACACAAATTTACAGTTATTTTGTACAATACAAAGCACACTATGGTTTTATTAAATGTTGGCTAAAAAAATAGACATTTATTGCACAAATTCAACTGAATGTCAGAATTTGATCCTCTATTGCAGAATCAAGCTGAACATTTAAGTCAGTGACAGGATTTTCAAAACTAGGTACGATGTTGCAAGTACATAAATGTCAATAATCTAAAATTAAAGTAAACACAGTCATTGCAACATTTGTAAAACTTTTGGTGTTGCCATAAGGATGGGAGTCTCTGTGGCAATGTGGTTATGACTACCTGCCTCAAATTCTGAGGGCGTGGGTTCAATTCCATGCTATAACATTTGGTACACAAATGCAATTTTCTTGGAGACTCCTGGGAGGTCATTGCTGAAGCTACTTTTGTGTTTTGTACGGTGTATTCGAGCAGAACACTCTATGGGACGAAATGAAGCCATATGGGATCAAACACGATGTAACAAAGTCAATTCTCTTGCACTTTAAACCCTTTTTAAAAAATCTTATAACGATAAAATAAAGAAAGTTGAAATATTTTGGTCACTTGAAACATCATGAAAGTTTGGAGAGGTCAATAATGCCTGGGAAGAGATGAAGAGGAAGGCCAAAGAGAAGATGGATGCAGAATGTGGCGGATGATCTTCATATGGGTGTATCGGACGTGGGACATCTTGCTTATGCCCGAGAGGTTTTCCAGAAGGTTGCTTTGGGAGCAAGATTCTGCAAAGGACATGCTACTGAATGAATGAATGAATGAGAAGGATTTAATAACATTTGAGGATTAAAGAAAACTTGCACAAGAGCAGCTGCCACACTGGTTAAGACTTATTTCCCCTCTGATACAAACTCATTCTCTGCCAGAGATTAGAACACATGTCTCCTGGTTGTGAGACCACCTGCTCCTGACCTTCTTCTTCTTTTGCCTTTCATCTTCGGATCATTGACTCTCAACCATCCCACACCAAGTCCTCTATATATGTGTTCATGATTGGTTAGATTGCTGCAAGTTTTCTGCAGGATGTGGTAGCCAGTTTCATGTCAATCCTCCTTAGTAGGCTCTTATGACATGCATGCTAGGTTAAAGTGTTACTACTGTTTGCTTCCTTTATAGAATTCAGTAAACCACCAGTGACCCACACCTGGTAAAAGACAACATGTATTGACATGTGACTCTTGTTTGCAGGATTAGTAATGATTGACAGCATACCATGGAAATGTTAAGATTAGATGCTAAAAAATTTTAATGTGAAAATGACGAAACGACAGGAAATTACCATAAAAGGGACTGCAAAAAGAAAGGTAAAATGATTGTATACACTCTATCTCTTTATTTGAAAATTGAAGACACAAACAACAGATTGCACAATTTATTGCCTGGAATATTTCACTGCATCTCGTCAGGTACATTCTGCAGAAATCATACAACATAAAGTAATTAGATAAATCTTTCAAGCTGAAATGTACACATATTCACACAGTAATTTCAATTGTCTACCACTGGAAATTTTAAACTGACTATCATGTCTTTCTGTTTGCACAAAATGCCTATGCAGATTAATCATTATGGCTTCTGTGATCTTTAACAAGCAACTATTTTGTGTGTTAAACAACACATGAAACACTATTGTCTCTATTAATACATGTGACCAGTTTCAAAATGTGCAGTCTAATCGCTGACATAGGAGGTTTGTGGTATGTTAGCTTGGCCAGGTTGCCATCATCTTTATGTATTATTCTATCAAACCAAGTTGGGTATATGTTCCACTACTCTGATGTTTAACTGTCTCTCTGTTCTGCCGATGTAGGTAGACTGGCACCTGCATGTGAACTGATAAATGCAATTGGATTTGGAGTACAGAGGGACAGGTCTTTAGGTGTGTAAAAGACTTCTTGTAATTTCTCATATACCCAATGTGCCTCTTTCCTCTTCTTTACCTCAGTGAAGTGTTGGGGGAGGGAGAGGGTGGGCGTTTACACATCTTTTATGTGATCATTCTAATGTTCCTTATAAGTTGGTATTCATTTCTCTAAGGTTGCTCTTGATACCATCACTATATCTTTTATGCGATCTTCCCCTTGCTCTCTATCCATTATATTTCTTAAATGTGGCTCTTAGTGGCAGATGGTACCATGGCATTCTTGTGAGGTGACCAAACCATTTAATCTGTTGTTCTTTAATGAAGTGCATGGTTTCAGACCTAGTCATCTTGTAATTTCCTCATTCCTAATTTTATCTCTCACTGTTTCTCCCACAGCTTTTCTAAGACAACATGCCTCAAAGCATGTAAAAGGGTCCTTTACATTTTGTATTTTTAATATCAACTTATTATTTTTTTTCTACAATAACTCACATCCGGATTGCCTCCAGAAGTTTCTCGTCATGTTTGTTCTACATGTATTACATGGTGTTACCAAATATTTAATTCTGTTTGAAAGACGTCAAAATCATATTTTGACATCCAATTCTTTAACTCCTACCAGACATTGATTTTCCCTAGTTCAGCTTTGTCCATCCACTGGTGACCTGAAGGCAATTATGTAGATTATATAGCAGTGTTGGAAATTTGTGTTTTCTCATGTTTACGGCTTCATATTTTTTCAGAGGTCAGCATGGCGGAATGGATAAGAACATGTGTTCTTAAACAACCGGTGTGCTGATGCCGAGGTAAGGGGTTCAACCACTACACCGGACAGTTGGACTAAAATGTTGATCTCTCGTCCTTGACTTGGAGATGTAAATTAGAAGTACCGCTGAAGTTGGAGTGGGTTTGCCTGACGGCGAGGGACACAGGTAATAAGGAAAGTTAATCCACATGCAATATTAAGTCCAGCACAACTAGAAGTAGTGTGTATAGACTACACTTGAGTTAAAAGTGAGCGAGCAAAAAAAAAAATTTTTTTTGATCAGTTGAAATACAACAACTAAAACAAGTACCACAGCAGGTATTGCTGTAGGTACGTGAAATGTTAGAACCATCTCAGTTGTGTAGGCCTGAGTGCAAGGAGGAATAGATGTCCAGTATTTCCCTCCGATAGCGAATGAAAAAAGCTGACACTAATCCTTTGTCCAACCACACCCATGCTTTTGTAAATGCAGCGTCCTAACTGTTACACCAACGCAACTGGTTATTTTAATCAGTAATAGGCTTTAGTTGCTATGGTGTCAAGCCACAAAGATATACCAGTGTTTTCCTTATTTCTGACTATGTTGTATACTTTGACATTTTGTTATTTCACTGTAACTGAAAAAAATTTAACAGATATAATAGATGCTTTTCAAAGTCACTCGTGTTTAAAAATAAAAAAAGTAAGTAAGCAAACTACATGGCCACAAAGTGCACACTACATTTCTACATGAAATCTGTGATGTGTAATAGATGATCATGAATTAAGCAATATTGACGGCGATCATCTTCTTAAAACTCAAAATAACTATGATTCAAAGCATTATAGTTCAAAACAACATGATCTAATGCACCATGGCCCAAAACGTTATGATTCAAAGTACATTTTAGCACAAAAATATCTATTTCGTATTAACTGGATTTAAAAACAAAAGAGGAAGGGTGGGGTGTAGAAGACTAGGAGGTATTGGGACATGCTCAAGTAACAACACTGAAAATATGGAATAATAAAAATCACTTAAGAAAATTAAGTCATGTAATGTTTTTAAGGTCACATTAACTTAAATAATGAACCAACACTTCAGGACTCGTTTTCACGCCTTGAGGTGTACAGGGTAAATGGTGCTAGTACAATATTGTTTATGCAGGGTCTATTTTTAATGACTGTGCAATGTTTGAAAATACTGCCGGTCCAAGTTTTGTATTTACCTATTATGTTGCATGAACTTTACAGAGGGTGAATACAAAACTTGGACCGGCGATATTTTCAAACACTGCACAGTCATTAAAAAATACACTGTATAGATCAATCAGCACTAGATGTCTGATGTTGTCAACATCACGCCAGCCGCCTTTACTTTCTGGGACATTGCCTGGTACCCACTGTAGACTGAATACACCTGGGAGCCCAGGTTAGTTTGTTAAAGTCCCCTCCTGGATGGAGATTTGAATACAGGACCACCAGGGCGAGGAAAGTGTCCTGGCCTCTGCACCACCACAGCTCCCAACCCCACACATGATATGATTACATGAGTACAGAAGGCCACAGATGACAGAAAATGTAAAATTTAAAAAAAACACACACTTATTTCAATATTTAAATGAAAATATGATACACAGTGTTCTGTCGATTGTTTGAAATAACTTTTTGCAATCTGCAATAATTTATAACAATTCAATATTTAAAAAAAAATTATTTTTCTCTTGTATAATTATTCCATGCAATACTTTCTCAGTCAATAACTATTTCTCCAACCATTTAAAGAAATCTGGCTCCTCAGTAAACCCAAATGAAGATCTGTGCATGAAATCTTATCTAGAGTAATACACTCGATAATACAATGTCTTCGAACGCCACAAGGAGTAAGAGTTGTCAAATTTGAGGAGATAAACGCCCTGGCCGGGGTATGTGTGACTGCCGCAGTAAACCTCCTCATGGCAGTCTCGGCGGTAGACAGGGATAATCTCATCTGTAGGAGGTTTGTTCTCTGTTTTCTTTGACGGACCTTTTTCAACATCTCCTCCCTTGTTTTCTGGGGAAAAATGTAATATACAGCTTTTTAAGTAGATAAGAAAATGGTAAAAATGTCATAAAATGGTAATAATCTTGGAAATATATTCTAGAAGTAAACAGAAGTAAAGATGAAAAACTTTCTGGAATGTTATTAAATACAGAAATGATGTTTAGATAAATGTCATCATCATCTTCCACTTTTGACATCAAGTGTCGTGGGGAGGAGTAGTTGATATTCCAGCGCCCCGAGGGTGGCAAAGGATAGTGTCATTCTGTGTGATTAAATAATGTCTTCATTGTCATCAATCCATTTTCTTCTTGGGAGTCCTCTTGTTCTCGTGATCTTCTTGGATTTAGCTCTAGTGCTGGTAGTTGATGGTGTTGCATTCTAATGAGATGGTCGAACCATTTGATCTTCTGTCTTTCAATAAATGTGGCACAAGATTATGATCCCACTGTCTGTCTGATAACATGATTTTTTATTCGGTTATTCTTATTAAATTAAGATGGCAGCTCTCCTCAAGCATCTTATCTCACAGGTGTTGATTTTGTGTAAGTATGATTTGGATCATGTCCAAGTTTGACATTGGTAGATAAATGTAATAAATGGAAAATAATGTGAGGTAAAAGTTAAATTTGCTTCATTATTATTTTATGAAGTCTTCTTTGCTATGTTATACTTGTAAGAACTATAATTTATTTATATATTTGTTTTAATCCTGATCATTTTTAGGAACCACCACATCTCAAATGCCAGCATAAATACTTTTCAGACTTTCATTTATCATTTGTTTTAGTCCTTATCATTATTCAGAAACTCCACATCTCAAATGCCACCATAAATACTTTCCATATTTCTTAAATTCTCTATGACCATAGAAACGATGAACAAAGGAATAACAATACGTGGGAATCTCAATGTATGAAGCAAAAAATGGGCACTCTCCTGCTGTTTATGCTTCACCTCAACACTGCAAGGTACAAGAGGAACAAGATGAGATGAGATGATGAGAATGCTGTATCATAAATAGCAACCACACGCTTACCTGCTGTTTTTGCCGCCTCTTCTTCCTCATCCTCCTCATCACTGGACTCACTGACGTGAACACTGACTGTGTTTGTCTGTGAAATTGTCCACTCAAAGTACACACCAAACCCAATATCGTAGTAATCCGTGGCAAACTCCCAGAACAGACAAGTGCCATCTTCATGTGTTGGCACCCTCACCTACATTAATAACACAAACAGGCATGATCTTTGTCTCATAGGACATAGATGGTTACTTTAACAGAAAGGGGTACTTTCAGAACAGTACATTTCCTTGTGACAGTACATGCTATCTATGCTTGTAAAGTTCATAACTATCATTTTATCATTAATATAGTGTATTATAATCTAAATTATTTATATTACTTTAGAAAAAACTTACATTTTCTTTATAAATTATATGACAATATCATCATCATCATGTGCCATGCCCATAAGTGTCAGAAGTCATATTTCACCATCTCACACGATCACCAGAGTCGTGGACCAGCTCTGTGTTCTTGTCTCAACCATGCCACATGGTGAAGCCATCCCGATATTTACTTCTCTGCCTTCCCCTGGTTCTTCTCCCCTCAATCTTGCCAGTTGTCACCAAGTTCTCTAGTTTATTTCTTCTCATAACATGACCAAAGAATTTGACTGTCTAATTTCTCTAATCAGTTTACGGTTTTCATCTGCTTCTTGTAGAACTTGCTCATTGGTTTTTCTGTCTGTCCATGGTATTCTTTGCATTTTCCTCACAAACCACATTTCCACTGCCAATAAATGTTTTTCAGCTTGTCTGCTCATTGTCCACGTCTCACATTCATACAAAAGTACAGGTTCTATGTAGTATCTGTACACACCTGTTCTTATTGCAATTGACACCTTTGTATTGGTCAGTATGTGTTCCATCTTGCAAAAGGCTACCATTGCCATGGCGATTCCTGTTCTAACCTTTTCAAGACATTTCCCAGAACATATTCTGATAGCCAGTTTAGATTGAGTCAACACGGGAGCCCAGGTCAACTCTGTAAAAATCCCCTCCTCCATGGTGATTCAAACACTTGACCACCAGGTCAGCAGGCAAGTGTGATACAGAGAAGACACAGCTACTATCTATTCAAAGTTTTCAGGGTATTTTATACTGACTGAGAATATTTAATGTTACTGAATGACCATGGAGACAAAAGCAACACAGTTATGACATTAATAAAGCGCAGTATAAAGAAGCAAGGTGCCAGTTACAGTATAAAGCAATAAAGCTTTTCACAAAGAAACAACGACAGCAATAGCATTTTGTGGTATTATCAGTTATATTTTGCAATGTGTGGTGGTTATTCATATAACACAAGAACTGCTAGAACAATACAAAAAGATAATTGTGTCAACTAATTCCGTATTTAGGAAATAATGTATACTGCTTGAGCAAGGAAATAAGAAATGTACAGTATGTAGCCGATATAGAAAGCTTGTGGAGATTTATTGTTTCTGATTGGGATTCGTTTCTGATTGGGATTCAATGAGATTTTGATGACTTCTCTGCAAAGAGCAGGTCGATCTCTTGTTATGACACTGACAGCTCTCAGAGCACAATGTCCTGTTTTTGTCCAGGTTCAGGGTCTTAGTTAGTGACCTCTTCATTCGTGTTCACAAAGAGAACCATGTGCCAGACACAGCACCAACCCTGGAAGGAACTAGAGAAAATATTTTTGCCTCTGGTTTCCTGGAATGTGGACGTATGTTTAACAGAACCCTTGTGAACCATGGAAGTACACTCTACACCTCAGAAATTTCCAAGAGCTGCAAACTTTCTTTTTATGATTGAAATTGGGGTGTAACAAATGAGGGAACGACTTCAATGAGTATGTATATAACAAATTAAGAATATAACAATAATTTGAATGGGTTTATAATAGTGTCAACAAATTAGGATGATGACAAGTTACTGACACAGGTGTATAAATACAACAACTAATAATAGTGAAAATTTATTGAAATGGGTGTATAATATAGCAAAATAGATTGGTGAAAAGTTGCTTTAATGGGTAATAACATAGCAAATTAGAATGGTAAACAGTTAATGAAATGGGTGAATAATATAGTAAATTAAATTGGTGAAAAGTTACTGAAATGGGTGAATAACATAGAATATGAGGATGGTAAAGAGTTACTGAAATGGGTGGATATCATAGCAAATTAGGATGGTAACCAGTTTCTTAAATGTATTCTAAGATTACATTTAAGGTATCTGAACAGGGGTGAGGCTAAGTACATCCCAGTTTGGAAATATACCTCACAATTCTTTGTCACAAGTATAACATATTTTCATTCCTATTATCCTTAATGGTTGATATTTAGAACTGAGAACACAAGGGACTTCTCAGGGACACCTCATAAATGTCCATCTCAGTCAACAAATGTTACAGTGTATGGATGCTGATCATTCCAGCAGCATGTTGGTTGTCAATGGGGTGCCCATGGTGAAGTGGCTATGCTGCCTGTGTTACACTCAGAATATTGTATATTTGGTTTTGGACTCTGTCATTCAGTTAATGAGTGCAGGGTTTTCAGAGACCCCATGGGTGTTATCTTCGGCACTACGGAGTTCGTGCTGTGTGTGACGCTTTCGGCAGGTGGTTAGTTACTCTGCAGAGATAGATTGAGCACTATGGGATAAAACTTGGTGCAATTAAGTCGACCCTCTTGCCTTTTAATCCCTTTTTAACAGGTTGTTAATATTCTGGGCCAGCTCTGTGGTGAAGGGGTTATGAACAAAATTTGTAACCCCCGCATACTGTGTTTGAAACACAGCTGCGGGCGAATCAGAAGCAAACCGCCTTGCATTGATTTCCATACAATGGTATGAGTGCTGGTCATTGATAAAGCAATGGCAAACTAGTGAACGTAAACTTGTCAAGAAATCACAAACAGCCAAACAATGCTGGGAGTGACTGTAATGTATATGCAACTAACATTTCAAATGTTCTGGAATTGTCTTCCACAATGCTCTTCTCTGATGGAAAAACTTTTAAATCCAAAATCATACATCCATAGTTTAGTTTAGTCGTTGGATCAGTATCACGGCACACAGGTTTAACCCATAAGTGCTCCGTTTTCCTCCTAACTCAAACCTGAGTCTGGAGAAACTCAGCTCAATGCACAAACTACGTAGCATCGGTAAGGATCCTTAAATACTTTCGGTAGATGTTTAACTCAAAATTTTGCCCGGGCAGCACCGTTAGGCTACTCCTTTTCGATTTCCAACTGCCAAGGGATTTTTTACGTGTGCAACAATACACACGGGCATCCGATCTCACTACCCAGAGACCAGGGGAAATTTTATTACTGAAAGTCCACGTGAAACAATCCCGGTCCTCACCAGGGCTTGAAGCCGGGACCTCCAGCATTCGAGGCGGACACCATACCTCGAGACCACTCAGCCCCCCCGGATACATCCATAAGCAAGTCATTCAAATGCTGCTACAAAGCGGCTAGATCTGCCCCTCTGGATGGAGTACTGGAGCACGATAAGGCAGATGTGGCCAAGACCTCTTGAAAAATTGTGTGTACAGTATGGAGAAACAAATGCATCATCATTTCTCAGAGAAAAGGACAGAGTGACACATAATCAGACCGCAACTGGTACTATTAGTATTGGGATTCTTCACTGGCTGTTGAAGAAAAGGACAATGCACATATGAAAATGTACCAAGTGCTTTGATGTCGGATCTTGACTCAACTCAACTCTTATGTTGCTGTGTCTTCATTCAGCAGTCTGTGAAAATATCATCTTCAAAATATCCTCCTGCTCCATATTTAGTGTCCCAACCACTGGTGCTCTTGAAGTCAACATATCCGCTCGGTCATTGATTCACACTCCAGCGAATCAGACAGTAGATCCATGTAAGTCTGTATGTTTTCGCTTGACATCCACTCATGCCACTTCCGTCAGTGTTGAACCTGGCGCAATGATTTCTCTGGTAATCTGCGAACTAGCTAGTCACCACTAAGCCACCATCATCATCATCATCATTATACTTGACGTTGTAGTCCAATGTGCTCCTTCTGCCCAGCAACAAGTCTAATCATGACTATGAGTTTTTTTTTACAGCCTGGGATTCTGAGATAAGTAGCACATCTTGATAATTTTATCCAGTTTCTTTTAATTTTTATCATATTTTTAATCTTTCCAAACTTTTCATTTGGTTATTATACCTTAATGTGGTCACTGTAGTATCTTCACCGTGTTTATATGTTGTGTCTTGTGTATTTGTTTGCTGATGAAGGCTAGTTGCCTGAAAGTCCTATGTTTTCCATGCTCTGTAAAGCTGCATTACCTCATGTTATTTTATATTGTTAACCATGACTATGACTGAGATACATGACTCTTCATGATACACCAAACCATGGGTGTACAATATATTTTCTATAACTTCATTCTTCTGACAAAAACTGTCATTACTGACTGTAGTACCTTTCAGTGTCATTACTGCGTATACTACCTTGCGATGTAGGACAGGGAGGCTTTGAGCCTGAGGAATTAAGATCACTTGGCTAGTCTACTCACCGTGAACTGTGCAGGTTAGGGTTTTCTTTTTGCCCTTGACAGAAAAAATTCCATTCACCTTACTGGGGATTCGAACCTAGGTTTCTAAAATTGGAGCCCAAGTTCTGGACACGTGGCAAAAAGCTTCTCTTCATCCTTCATGATCTTCAAATTTACTCACTAGTTTATTATGCACCAGTGTGCATGTTGCTGAAATGGTTAGGCCATTATGCTGACAATAGCATAATTAGTTTTGTTGAATAGATGGTGTTGCAGTCTGACGTAGCTGGCTGTGAACCTAAAGATGACCACTTGGTCTCCTCTTCATGACACCCAGAACCAGGGTCTACAATTGATTTTCAGTAACTTCATCCTTCATGATCTTCACATTTACTCAGAGTTTATTATGCACCAGTGCGTACAATGCTGTAATGGTTAGGATGTTATGCTGACAATAGCACATTTAGAATAATGAAGACACAAATAATGGAGTGTATGATTTATTGCCTGGCATATTTCGCTGCATCTCATCAGGTACATACTGCAGAAATCACACAGCATGAACTAAAGTAATTAAATACATCCTTCAAACTGAAATATACAAAACATATATTTACTCAATATGTGTGAGGAAGTGATTTCTGCAGTATGTACCTAACAAGATGCAGCAAAATATGCCAGGCAATAAATTGTACAATATATTGTTTGTGTCTTCGTTATTCAAATTCACTATGGGAACACATTGTTTTGAATAGCATAATTAGTTTTGTTGAATAAATGGTGTTTCAGTCTGACATAGTTGGTTGTCAGCTTAAAAGTTAAAAAAACAAAACAAATGGACAACACAAAGGGAATACTTATCTGGAACTGAATCTAATCCAGAGTAATAGACCCTGCACCAGATAAATATTCCTTTGTGTTGTCTGTTGTTTATTAATTTTTCATTGTTTTGTCTTTACTGTTCCACTGATGAGGACTTTGGTTTTCACCTCTATGTTTCCATGTGTTGAGCTTTTCAGTTATATTTTGTGTTTCTACTTGCATTTAATAATAGCTCCACACCAGTAAACTCCCTTTTCTTAATATACCCCAGAATCTGTGGCAACAGGGTTACGAATGCAATTTGTAATCCTGTATACCACATTTGAAACACAACTGCAGGCGATTTGGAAGCAGACATGTTGCGTTGGTTTCCATAAACAGATATGAGTGCCAGTCATTCAGAAAGCAACGGCAAACTACTGAACGTAAACTTGCCATTAAATCACAAACAGCCAAAAAAAATGCTGGGTTTCACTGCGATGTCCAGTTAGGGATATCGATGTCCAGTTAGGGATATGCAACTAACTTAACTAACCCCGGAATAGAGGGGTACACCATCCTTTATGGGACACAGTGTTAGAGGTAGAACTTCTGTCTCTAACTCATGCAGACCTGGTTCGATTCACGGTGGGGGCTACGTGGACTCTTACAAAAATAAGTCAACGAAAATAAGGAATGGAAACTCCTGTCTCACTCACCGTAACTGTTTCCCCTGAGCCTACTTTAATAACTGATTCCTTATCTCTCATCAGTGACTCCTTGAACTCTTTAGTGTCCTTACGAGTCCACATAGAAGCATCCACCAGACAGAATTCTACACACAAGATCATATCAAGCCAACAACTTTAAGAAATGATGGGGCAATGGTGCTAGAGCAAGTGAGAGAAGGGGGTCAAAAATATGAACAACAAAGTGGCTCATTAATACACAAAGCAGTGCTGTGACTTATAATGAAGCTCATAATTTCTGGTAAACAATAGTTAATGCTGGTCTGATGCCACATCGCTAGGGAGGTTAATGATAATGACAAGTTCAATAAGCTAGTGATACGATTACGATATAAATAAAATTGGTTACACTGTGGTAAAGCTGTGGAAATGTAAACAATATACAAACATGAAGTGCAGAGTAGCTTCACAAAACACAATTACAAAAAACAAAGGCATTTGCGGAAACAAGCCTTCGTCAGTAAATGACCACAAGAAAACAAAGTAACATAAATAGACTAACGCTTGGATATAGTTGAAACATTATACTACATAATTCTTTACCAAGCATGTAATCTTAGTTAGTATTTATAACAATAAAAATGTTAAAGTAATTGCTAACTGAATCAGGGATAATTTATAACTATAATGTAAGCTGCAAGAGGAAATCAGTAAGTTGCAAAAAGTTGTTAGAAAAATAAATATTAAATGAAATATAAACTGAATATCATGTATTATTGCACTTATATTTTGCCCTTTATTTCTCATTATTACCTCCACCACTGAAGCACTTATCCCATCGCTCTATACCTCTGGAAGCTAGCACGTTGGCGGAACAGTTAAGAAGTTGCACTGATAACAGCATGAGCGAGGCCAGATGAACGTTCGATACGGGGGCTCCACCCACTATGGGAGGAAAGCACTGCCCATCTATTCCCCTTGCACTTAGGCCTGACAAATGTGATGGTTCTAACACTTCACACAGCCATGGCAGCTTCCTGCTAGGGGACTTGTATTTGTTTATACCACTGTTGAGATCAATCTAACAACAATTGGGAGAGTACATGCCCTTTGATCATGACATCTGTTTGGCTGTTCTTTGTAGAGGTACAATTCTGGATTCATCAGTGACAACAAATAAATTCAATATTGGCTATCTTTCAAGGAAGTTATTTTCTCATCATCAGACCCACTGTTATATCCCATTTCTATGTGTATGCAGGAGTGGCAAAAAGAGATTTCCTCAGAGGTAATTGGGGTCGACCTTGGTTGATGAATATTATGAGTTACAAATAAACAAATAATGGCCCTCATTAATTAACACAGTGGCAGTAGTCTCTCTTTGTGGGTAGCCCAGTCAAAGAATGGCTGATTTTTAGCAAGCTGTGAGATAAATGTTAATATGCCACTTAAGCTGATTTGGTCGCTGTATTCCAGTAGTGTGGCAAGAGGAATTTCTCTACATGTCGTCTCCAATGTTTTCAATGTGTAACATCCTTCGCTAGAGAGTTTGGTAGTGGCTCAGTGAAAGAGTTGTTCTAGGTAAGCTGTGTATTGTTATGTCTGCTTTAATAAAGAATTAGCAATAGCATCATTCAGTCGGCAATGAAGCACATTGTCCATATCATATCTGTTATGTGCTTGATCCCATTGTGATTGCATCATTTCCTACTGTAGTGTGGTTCTGTCAATGAAGCTAACAAATCTACCCCTTTGTGCACTTGATGACACTCACAACACAAAGAAAGACATTGATTGGTTTATCTGCTTGCAAATAATAGCAGCCTTTTGAGATGGCCTGCAAGCATAAACAGTGACATAGTTCTTTAAATGTATGGGCCTATTTAAGAGGATAGAGATCTCACTGAAATGTAACTGGTTTATTCAATGTGGCTCAATAGGTCAGAATTGTTCCTATACATACATAACCAAGCAGAGACACAGCTTTTATAATAAAACTAACATGTACTTTTCAAATTGTTTTGTAGGGAATCACTGCGGCTGCAAGCCCAATTTTTAATAACATTAGGAACTGAGAGTAGGAAGATGAATGTTACATTTTTTGGGGTGTTCGCTTGCTATGAACTCACACATAGTCCATACACATGCAACTACTTTTAGTGTAGTGGACTTATTTTTGCGTGTGGATTAGCTTTCCCTATTAGCAGTGTCCCTCACCATCACGCGAACACACTCCGACTTTTAAGGTACTTATAATTTACCAAGTCAAGGATGAGAAGTCAACATTTTAGTCTGTCTGACCAATGTAGGGGTTTTAAACTTAGGTTTTAGACTTGTATTTCAGAATAACATTCTCAAACAGTTTTAGGCTTATACTTTAGAATAACATTCTGAACAGTTTCATAATGGTTGTAATAACTGCCATGTATGTGATAAGATGCCCTATTCAGACTGACAAGCCAAATCTAACATTCTAGTATTTAAATTGCCACTGTCAAGCAAGTCCATGACAATTTTCTGTGTTGAATACCAGTGTGAGAATACCAGCTTGTAAATACCAGTGTGAGAAAACCATTAACATGCATATTTATTTTCGTGGTTTGTTAATAAAAGGCTACGGAATAATGTATACACTTTTTAACTTATCATAAGCAATAACAGTAATGGCACTAGAAATACTTTTCTACACGTTCAAAGAGGAACAATTATAAATGAAAAAAAATTCCATCTATACTGTTAGTAATTATTTAATAGTGCATAGATCTACTGAATATAGGTCTGATGACAATATACTACACTTATGCAAAATCAACATCTGCGAGATGTTTTCAGATAGACATTGGGATCAACACATTGTGCCACATATATTGAAGAGCAGGATATCAAATGGTTCAGTCATCTCGTTAGAATGCAACACCATCAACTACCAGCATTGGTGCTACATCAAAGAAGATCTGCTATGAGAGCAAGAGGAAGCCCCCCCCCCCCCCCCCCCCCCCCCCCAAAAAAAAGAATGAATAACATCAAAGACATTGTACAAACACACTGAATGACACTATCCAGTGCCACCCATCAAGTGCTGGAAAGTCAACTATACATTCCTTATAGCAAAAGTTGAAGATGATGATACTGTCAATATATTGATGACCATTGCTATCAAGAATTGTCAGTCCTACTGCCGTCAGATCCCTGAGACAGGACAAGGGCTAGCATAAGACAGGACAGTACGCCCAGGGACAGACATGACGACACAGGTTAACCCCATGGACAGCTGTCAGCGATGGTCTGACTAACCACTAACCCCTAGGTGAAAGACAGGACAAGGTAATACTTAATACTGAGATGCATTACCCACCACGGACTACTTGAAATACACGCGGTCATACACCATGCGATAGGAGACCCAGAGCTTAAGCTTGGGCAGACAGGACCAAGGATTGGATGTGGACGGTTGTGTTTGGACATTTGTTGAGCGAGTGAACAGCTAACAGAAATGATTGCTAGTTCAAGCTGTGAGTATCTGACATAGTTTGTGTGTGCGCTAGCGGCGAGAGCGATTATATATTTACATTGCTAAATACCATGATGTTGGTGATACTATAATCCATTGAATTGTATTTTTGCAATTAAACACATGAAGATGTTCATCGACTTTGACTGATGATTATTATCATGTAAACCACTTGCCAGGGCACAGACAAGTTAATGAACTAGGACCCTGACAAGATAACAATTGTGAAAATTGATTTCCCAGATATCTGACCTGATCAAAGACTACAATACAAAAGCACAGACGTTAAGACAGCAGAAAATGTATGTTAAAATCCTACATGGCCAAACAAGGCCCCAGACACAATCAACATGGCTCCTAAGATATGCATGAAATGTCTCCATCAATGAGCAAATACCTATGTCAACAAAATATGAAATACAAACAGAAAGTCATGACTACAGCAAATAGAGTAAAAGATTATGCATAACGCTAAATAGTGGAAAGAAACACCAATGTAGCTTGCAGACATGGTAGGTAAATTGATGCTCACTATAACATCTATCCCGATTAATCAATGACGTGCTATCTTCACAATGAAGGTTGTCTATAATAGATTTCAAACAAATTTTGCCTGTCTCTCTTTGCTTGTCCACTTTTAAAGATTGCTGTTTATCCATCTCAAGATGTTGTCTTCCCACATGTGTACAGTCATGCTGTTTGTCCAACTTATGATGATGTATTCCCATATGTGTACAGTCATGCTATTTGTCCAACTTATGATGATGTATTCCCATATGTGTACAGTCATGCTGTTTAGCCATCTTATGATGATGTATTCCCATATGTGTACAGTCATGCTGTTTGTCCATCTCATGATGTTGTCTTCCCATATGTGTACAGTCATGCTGTTTGTCCATCTCATAATGTTGTCTTCCCACATGTGTAAAATTCATGCTGTTTGTCCATCTTATGATGATGTATCCCATATGTTGTGTACAGTCATGCTGTTTGTCCATCTTATGATGATGTATTCCCATATGTGTACAGTCATGCTGTTTGTCCATCTTATGATGATGTATTCCCATAATGTGTACAGTCATGCTGTTATGCCATCTCATGATGTGTCCAATCTCATGATGTTGTCTTCCCATATGTGTACATTCATGCTGTTTGTCCATCTTATGATGATGGTATTCCCATATGTGTACAGTCATGCTGTTTGTCCATCTTATGATGATGTATTCCCATATGTGTACAGTCATGCTGTTTGTCCATCTCATGATGTTGTCTTCCCATATGTGTACAGTCATGCTGTTTGTCCATCTCATAATGTTGTCTTCCCACATGTGTAAATTCATGCTGTTTGTCCATCTTATGATGATGTATTCCCATATGTGTACAGTCATGCTGTTGTCCATCTATAATAGATGTATTCCCATATGTGTACAGTCATTCTGTTTGTCCATCTTATGATGATGTATTCCCATATGTGTACAGTCATGCTGTTTGTCCATCTTATGATGATGTATTCCCATATGTGTACAGTCATGCTGTTTGTCCATCTCATGATGTTGTCTTCCCATATGTGTACATTCATGCTGTTTGTCCATCTCATGATGATGTATTCCCATATGTGTACAGTCATGCTGTTTGTCCATCTCATGATATGGTCTTCCCATATGTGTACAGTCATGCTGTTTGTCTATCTCATGATGTTGTCTTCCCATATGTGTACAGTCATGCTGTTTGTCCATCTTCATGATGATGTATTCCCATATGTGTACAGTCATGCTGTTTAGCCATCTTATGATGATGTATTCCCCATAGTGTACAGTCATGCTGTTTGTCCATCTCATGATGTTGTCTTCCCATATGTGTACAGTCATGCTGTTTGTCCATCTTATGATGATGTATTCCCATATGTGTACATTCATGCTGTTTTGTCCATCTTATGATGATGTTATTCCCATATGTGTACAGTCATGCTGTTTGTCCATCTTATGATGATGTATTCCCATATGTGTACAGTCATGCTGTTTGTCCATCTCATGATGTGTCTTCCCATATGTGTACATTCATGCTGTTTGTCCATCTTATGATGATGTCTTCCCATATGTGTACAGTCATGCTGTTTGTCCATCTTATGATGATGTATTCCCATATGTGTACAGTCATGCTGTTTGTCCATCTTATGATGATGTATTCCCATATGTGTACAGTCATGCTGTTTGTCCATCTCATGATGTTGTCTTCCCATATGTGTACAGTCATGCTGT